>CM027470.1:6866658-7141658 GCA_015776775.1 Magallana hongkongensis
TTTCATATACCAGTTTGAGCGAGTTGCAGCGCATAGAGGATGGTCTGCAAACAAGAAAGTTTTTCGTCTGCTGGATTGTTTAGGAGATGTAGCGTAAGGGTACGCCATGAAAGTAAATAAAAATGGCACGGCACCTCAAGCAGAGATTCAGCAGGAAGGAAGTGCCAATTCTTGCTCGTCGTCAGTTACCCTTCACTAAGCAGCTGGAAAATGAAAACGTTGAAGAGTTTGCACAGCGCGTCTTTTTTTAGCACTAGATGGCTATGAAGTTGTGAAGGAAACATGATTGAGGAAATTGCAACGGAAACTTTTCTACGTGGCTGCCGAGATAAGGATGCAGCAATGAAGGCCATGGACAAGGAACTGTCAACATTGCAAAAAGCAGTTAATTATGTAAAAACCGCCATTGCCAATCACCGTTCTCTGTATGGAATTAGAGAAGCTAGTAGAGCGCCTGTCTATTCTCAATGCCAAGTCTCAATTCCTAGCAGGGAGGGGTCCCCGACGCGTGATTCGTCTCCTTGTAGGGCTGATCCCAAGCTCTCTAATGAGAAAGACAAAAACAATCGTTCATTGGATGAGCAGATTAGTCATCTTACCTCCCTGGTTGAGAAGTTGACAACTAGCGTCCAACAATCACTTAGCAGGAATCAAGTTCGACCCAGCTCACAAGTACCAAGAGGCCTTCATTTTGAGAAAAATCGAAGTCTCAGTAGATCACCAGCCAGAGGACAGCGCTTCCCTTCCCCTACCCATTGTAAGAGTTCCAACGAAGCTAAAGGCCAACCAACAGGGGATTTGAGAAGGGGTCAGGCTATTAGGCCCACACTTTACCCTTGATAAGAGTGGCCTAACGGATCATATTATTACTATACGACGGACTTCATGAAGAAGTATTAAGCTGGATATAACCATGGAGGGGGGGGGGGGGGTAAGCCTATAAGCGCTATTATAGATACAGCCGCAATGATAACACTTATCAACGAGAGCTTAATCCCAGATAACCAGCTAGCCACGATCGAGCTCATCAAGTTAAAAGGAATAGGATCCCAGATACTGCATGGCAGGTTGATAAAAGGAGTGGCTTTTGCAGTTGGCAATCTTCATGTCTCCTGGGACTGCTGCGCTGTTCCAATAGATGATGAAATGATACTGGGACTCGCCTTTCTGGCAGTGTACCATGGAATTGTCAACATTAAGGAGTGCACAATTTCGCTGGAGAACAACACATTTCCAGTAAAGCTGATATCGGATCTAAAACAGCACCCTAACTCTTATGTCCGGATACAGAGGACAATGTGTATTCAGCCAAATACCATAGTTAAGGTACCTGTTCAACTAGAAAACCACTTAACAGGTTAAAATGTTGTCTCTCCTGTACGCCTAAAATCGGGATTGCTGGGATTTCATACCTTTGGAAGGAGCAATACCACAGCGATGAGCTTTATAAATGACTCTAGTACTGCGTTGAAAATCAAAGAAGGAACTGCGGTTGGAGAAGCTGAGGCATATGCAGAAATTTGCCAAGAGGAGGAAAGTCCTATCCTCATCAGGAAGCACCAGACCTCTGCCCAGGTTGATGATGAACTCCCAGAACATCTCACCGACCTGTACAACAGGTCGACTCCTGAACTCAACGACAGAGAGAAATGTCGTGTTAAGCAATTGAAAGTAGAGTACCATAATATATTCTCTAAGCATGATTTAGACGTGGGCTGTCTAACATCAGTTACTCATAAAAAAAGACACCAAGGATAACCCGCATGTTATTTTAAGACACTAATAAAATTATTTATTAACATAGTAAACAGTAGCCAATTCTGACAGCATTATTCAAATGACCTTTTTCTAACCTTGACCTTGGAATCTTAAACAATAACTATAACTAATTGTTGGAAGTGCTTGTCATGGCCATTTATTCACAATCATCAAAATACAAATTATGTGCCGATCATCAAATCGATATGGCAGCATACACGAAAAACAAGTCCAAGCACAAGAAATACCACCTTGACCCAAGGGACCTGGAAATAACAGTGCCCCATGAGGTGGCATTCTTTGCAAAATTCTGCCATTATTTGTATTGTAAAAGACACGCGCATAACCTTCTGTCTTAACTGGTGTTGATGAAACTTTGAGACCATGACGCTGAAAGTAGAAATTAAAACAAAAGCCAAAAACTTTGTTCTAAACATACACATACATGTCATACGAAATTGTCAGCCTTACAATAATTGACAAAAGGAAAACCTTTTAAATTGTAAATAAAAACTAGAGCAAAGCTCGTGGCAAAGCCACGAGTAGGTCTTCCGTTGTTGCTGCGGGTTGAAAATATATGTGATATGGTGTCAAGCGATTATAATGACTAAACTTTCAGTTCTGCTTTTGTTATGAAAACGTGTTGTGATTGAAAGCCTGTATATAAAACGTGTTTTGAAAAAGAAAGGAAGAAAATGTGTAAGGAAAACTATTTGTCGAACACAGTTTGTGTAATCGTTTCAAAAATTCTTTAAAAAATGAGATGTTTAATGGCGAGTTAAATTTTCAAAGGGTAGCAAGCATTGTTATAAACAGTATGTACTCATGATTCATGACAGGAATTGTAATTTTTAAAAACCGAACCCGCCTACAAAACACGTAACCTTTTCTATAGGATAACTTCTTTATTTAAATCTTCCTTAATTTTTGAAGACTATGTGCAAGTTAAGAATTATTACAAGCTGACAAAATTTAGTATGATGGCTTCTCTGAACTTTTCTACAGGGAAATGTGTAGCTGCAATAATGTAGCCCCCTCCCAATTTTTTTTTTTTTTTTTGGGGGGGGGGGGGGGGAGAGGGCTACAACTCCATAGGATCTCCGTAATGGTGCAAGTGCGGGAGTGATTCACTCCCGCAACGATTTCGTCTGAAATCGTTTATAAATGACAATAACATTTGCATTTCTTACCTGAACTCAAACGTTGTAGATGTCTATGGCATAAATTAATCCAAAAATATCAAGTATAGTCCATATATCGGTTACTTTTCGTGTATGTCAACAACGAAAGTTGAATTTGTCCGCCATGTCTACTGACCTTGACCGGTTTTATTTTGGGACAGCCAATGAGAATTCAGGAGCGGATCTTGAACTGAATATAGGAATTCCCCTATTATAAACATAATTAACGCGGTAAATATGAATTTTCCATTATATACCATTTCCTTAAATGATGTTTTAGTGATATTACGAGGTAAGATCACTTATTTACACTGACATTCACATTATCAAGCCCATCAAAACTCCAAGCGTACATCCCATAAAATCACGCGAGAACTGTCATGGCTGCTGAAAAAGACGACTGGTAAACATGCTGATGTGTTTTATCTGGTTTTGATTTATATACGATTAATTTGTTCAACCTGAATTAAAAAATCATTTTATCTCAAGGAAGACAAATATAAAATCGATCTTTTCAGACCGAAGTCAGCCGCATTAAAAACTTAATTCTGCACCATTACGGAGATCCTGTGGAATTGTAGCCCTCTCCAGTAAACATCAGATATAAAAAATCGGAGAGGGCTACATTATTGCAGCTAGGAAATGTGTGTCGTCTGATATTATTTAATGATACGAGTAGACTTGGACATTCAAAATAATATATAAATCAGCTAAAAAAAAAAAAAAAAAGATCAGCGGGAGAATTTATGCAAAAGCGAGCATCTAAATTTTACACCAGATGGTGCTGTTTCATAGAGACACCGCTATGTAACGTGAATTAAATAACCTTAATTACAGAAATGAATATTGCTTCTCTAGACAATGTAATAATATGCAAAATCCTTATTTTTATGTCAGTGGGTTGACTAATTAAATTAAAATTTAAACTTCAATTGCGCTTGCGTAAATTGGAATTCTTGGAAGGAATTAGACAGTCTGTGTTAGAAAATTCGAAGAAGTTATGAAACTGGTCAGTTTCTAGATCAAACTGCGCATTGATGTATTAAAGGACTATCATGGGTATCGTCTGTACCCACGGTCCGGAATCCGTATGTGCAGTCATACATTGTATGTACATCGATACACCTTTACCTCCCCACCTACAGCCATACAAATCAGGGTGCAACCTTCATATACACATGCATAGTATTAAAGTTCTTGAAACTATTTATCTTGTATTTTAATATATTGGGTTTTCATTGTTCAGGTAAAATTAGTATTCCACTTGCTGTAGCTAACCTTGTAAGTAAATTAAGTTGCATTACAACCTCATAATACACAACTACATTTAAAAAAAAATTTTAATCAACTTTCATACAATTAGCAATAAATAAAATCCCCAATAACGCACATCTATCTCACTTAAGTGTAACTTTGAGAAGCGCATATATTTTTGGGAGGCAGATATGTTGCTATATTGTAGTCTGCAAGTCAAGTGAATTATCATGGTCTTTCAAGGAAATAAGAAATCTATCGACACTTGCAGTACTTTGGTGATTTCTATGGCGATCGACTGCATTGCATAATGTAGTCGTATTTCCCAAGAACAAAATTTCCTTTGACTTCAAACTTTTAATTATAATACATTATGAATTATTCTGTTCATACATGTAACTATAGAAGTTTAGCGTGTTTAACAGATTAATTTATTAGCCACATTCTCAGGTTACAATTTCACATCTTCAATGTGAAGATGATTGACTTCGAATAATAGTCTTATTGTTTATAAAAGCACCCTTCGAACTGTTAGTCAATTACATATGTTCTGAGAAGCGACACAAGATTTTCGGTCGCACGTGGCGATTGAATTAACACAGACTGACCGAATAAGCAAACGGGTGGGAAAACGAAACACGTTGAGGAGAAAATGTTACACATATCGAGAAGTCATCAAAAATGATTTTCGACAGATCTGGATATCTTTTCGCCAACTTAAAAAAAATCCAGAGCGAGCACTTGTCAGCGGGGCGGGAGGAGGGGGGGGGGGGGGGGCGCAGCAAATAGTTCGCTCCCACACTGAAACGAACAACCATGTAGAAAAAAACTACTGAATTGATTAATATGTGACCTATAAAATCTAATCTAAAGTTGTTTAAAACTCATGTGAATATCCTTTCAAATAATCATCAAATGCCTCAATTCAGGACAATTCAGGACATTCTTTTATCGTGCTGGCACCTACCGCAAACATGTAACATGGAACTTTGATTATAATTTGATTTGATTTTTAAACTACCTTGTACGCTATCGTATAATTAAATCAATGCTTAATCAACTGTACAAGTAAAATAAATTTATCTTTTCATCTTAAACCTATAAAATAGTTGAAAACATAATAAAATGCAGTTTTGTCCGTGCAAAATATGAAACATGAACGCGTGATAAGGTTCATGTAGAAGAACACGAGCCGACCGCGGATCACTTGTCCACTCGCGCTGGATCTCCTCGGCCATGTGCGAGGGATGATCATCATTTAATATTTGTGTGTGTGTGTCTAAAAAATTTTAGATATACAAACTAACCATTAATTTATGTCTGACGATGTTTCCGATTTGGAGTAATATCGTTCATTAATATTCACTTACACTCAAATTTTTAAGTAAATAAATACAAGATGGACAAACTTTTATAACATAAATTTAAAACAGTTCTTGTATTTACGGATATATAAACTCAAACACGTTCATATTCATCTAAGTGTGCGTCGCGGTGTGCGAAACTTGTGTATTAGATAACCGCTATCCGCTAGGTAGTGCAGCCGTGGCTGATCTTCTCGGCCGTGGACGAAGAATAGATTACGTAAATGTAAAACGCACAGACACGCACAGCTCAGAACCCAGGAAGATTTGAAAAGTTTGCAGTATAATAACCATATTCGATCAAACAGAAGTTCTTTATTTTAAACCCACAATTGATCTATGTCTGATATTGCTTTAGATTGAGAATGACATTGCTTTTATTAATTAACTGAACGATTTCTTAATTAACACCTAATCGTTTAGTCCATAAACTTTTATGTGTAATCAAAACTAAAACAATTCTTGAGTTTGCAGCTAAATAAACTCATATTTGAGAGACGCAACTCTCGTGTATTAGATAACCGCTGACCGCTAGGTAGCCCAGCCGCGGCCATGGTGACCGATTTTCTCGGCCGCGGGCGAGGGAGAGTTTCGTTAACTTGGCCTAATTGCCGCGAGAACTGGTCAACATGTATTACTTTTTACCCTCATATTATGCAAAACCTGAACACAAAAACAGTTTAATGAGATCAATAAAGTCACAAACAACATTTTTTGCAGCGACGTCCATATCGAAAAATTTACCGTTTTAGAGTTATGAGGCAAAGACTTTTAAGGGATCTGGATCCCTCATTTTAGGGGCTAGCCCCTTTTTTATGGTATCAAATGAAAGCTCTTAATATTCTGCACAACTTTTGTTCTATATGTGACTAGAAAAAATTTACAACTTAAAAGTTATTAAGCATATATATAAGCAAAATTTAACATTTTTTGAAACATAAATTTCGATATAATTTTTTAAGAGGTAAACGTGGGTTAATAAAACATGTAAAACTAGGAGGACAACGTTCAAGATGTCTACATTAAAGATTTGTAAATTAAAACTACTTGCTACGGATCAACTCGGAGCCTTTGCAGGTACACGAGACCCACTAAAAATATATTCAAAGGTGAATAACTCAAAACCGGAAGTAGCGATTTCACAATATTTTGTGCTATAGTAAGCTGTTGTCATTTCCAATAAACCCTGAAAATTTGAATAAAATCTAATGACAAACAAGCGAGATATTACAGTTTAAAGAAACGTCTAGAAGAAAAAGAAGAAGAACTAGAGCAAAGCTCGTTGCAAAGCAACGAGTGGGCCTTCCGTTAATGCCGGAAGTAAAGCTGGGGGTCCTGTAAGAAGCAGAGCTCTTAAACCAATAACACAGTAACTAAAATAAAAAGATGAAAAAATCGAATTATTCCTGGTTCGACTTAACAAAATCCGAATGATTTTAAGTACGAATTAACAAAAACCTTTCTGATTTCAAGAACGACTTAACAAAAAATTTGGAATGTGTTCAAGTACGACTTAACAATTATTTTTGGTACGAGATAATTTTACTTTGAACATTACGCTATTTTTTAAACCAAAGACGCGGAAACAAAATTTCCGGAAAAATCAATTTTTAAACCCCGATATCTCTATGATGCATCGTCCGATCTAAAAACGGATTTCAGTTTTAAATTAAGCTTAATAAAAGCTCCTTTGTTGCTTTATGATTATTATCAAATTATTGGTCAGAAAAGAGTTATTATAAAAACACTTAGTAGCCCTTCTGGCCCCTAATTTGAGGGGTCAGCCCCTTTTTCTTGTTATCAAATAAAAGGTACCGCTAATATAAACAAATTTTGTTCTACAAGTGTTCACGAATTGTAAACCTTTCTCGAAATATCTTAACAACTGTGTTTTAGGGGCTGACCCTTTAACCCTAACCGGGGCCACTAACAACAAAATGTTTGGTATCATATTGTTAAGAACATTATTTTTAACAACTTCTGTTATACATTGCTTTTCAAAATATTTCTCCTTTTTCAGATATTAATGATCAAAATTTTGAATTCTGGCCCCTTGAAACCCCTAATTACGTAATATATGACTTAGGTATGATAATTTATAGATAAACAGCTGTACAATGAGCATTTTTGCTTCTATAAATAATAACAAAATATTTTTCAGTAAAGAGTTATTATAAAAATACTTTAGAGTCCCCTTGGCCCCTAATATGAGGGGCCAACCCCTTATTCTTGATATCAAATTAAAGGTCTTGCAAATATAAACATATTTTGTTCACCAAGTGTTCAGGAATTGTTAGCCTTTCTCAAGATATCTGTATAAATGTGTTTTAGGGGCCAACCCTTAAACTCCTTACTGGGGCCATCAACAACAAAATTTTAGTTTTCGTATTGTTGATAACATTATTTTAAACAACTTTTGTTGTACAGTGCTATTCAAAATATTTCACCTTTTTCTGAAAATAATGATAAAATTTTTCAACTTCGGCCCCTTGAAACCCCTAATTACGTAACATATGACTTAGGTATGGTACTGAATAGATAAACAGCTGTACAGTGAACATTTTTGCTTCTACAATTAATAAAAAAATATTGTTCAGTAAAGAGTTAGTGTAAAAAGAGTTTAGAGCGCTCGTGGCCCCTTATTTGAGGGGCCAGCCCCTTTTTCTTGATATCAAATTAAAGGTCTTGCAAAAATAACCATCTTTTGCATTACATGTTTTAACAAAATATTTATACATCAAAAGATATTACAGAAAATGTGCGAAAATTTCGTGAAAAAATATGGTGCTAATTTTCAGGTTCAGGCGAGCTTCGAGGCCTTGAGCAATTTTCATAATTGGAAGCATGGGGGTACATCTACATACATTCGTCTACAATCCCTGAAAATTTCAAGCTTCTATCTTGATTAGTTTTGGAGGAGATGCGTGGACAAAATGACCCTTAAAAATTTACAAAATCGTCAATATCTGAAACCGGAAGTGACGTCATCATTTGAAAATTTAATAATATGTAGCACTGATCATGCTTTATCAGTCCTAAAAATTTTGTGCATATCGGTTGTGTAGTTTTTGAGAAATAGCGCTCCAAAAAAGTCAGAAAAAGAAGAAAAAGAACCAGACACGATCTCGTTGCGAGCAACGAGGAGGTCTTCCGTCCGATTTTAGAATTTGAGATATATACGTTCGATCTTGATTTTGCTATTCAACAGCTAAACATGATTTAGAATAGAAAAACAGGGTCTACATTCTAAGGGCCAGATACTATTTTGTTTCAGGGATAAGAGCTTTGTTCAACAAATGGTTTGAAATTCGTCACCGTTCAACAGATATCTGACAAAAAAAAGTTTTAGGAGCCAATCCCTTATCTCCTTATTGGAGCCGCAGAACCAAATTTTGAAGGTTGCATTTTGTAAAGTACATCATTTTGAGCATCTTTTCTTCTATGTACTGCTTTAAAAAAATTTTACTTTTTGAGATATAGCTGGTTATAGTTTATGGACTCTTGACCCTAAAATATCATTATTACATAACATATGAATAAATCATTACATTCCTTTGATACAGAACTGTAAAATAAACATATTTGCTTCTATAGCCTTTCATTGAATTTCCCTCAGTAAAGAGCTACAGATGAAAGATTTTAGAGCCCTTAAGTTCCCTAATTTGAGGGGCCAGCCCCCTTTTTGATATCAAATAAAAGGTCATTTAAATCTGAACACATTTGTTCAACAACTGTTCAGAAATTCGTTACCTTTTTTGAGATAAATGGGAAAGAACGTTTTAGGGGCTGATCCCTTAACTTCTTAACTTCTTAGGGACCGTTTAACGAAATTTTGAAAATTGTATGTGATTTAATATATCATTTTGAGCATCTTTTCTTCTATACTGCATTTCAAAATATTTTTCCTTTCTGAGATATATGTGATCAAAATTCTGGACTTTTGGCCCCTAAAAACCCCTAATTACGTAACACATGATAAAATCATTACATTGCTTGGATACATAACTGTGAGATAAACATATTTGTTTCTATAAACGTTCACAAAATATCCCTCAGTAAAGGGCTACAAATAAAAGACTTTAGAGCCTTTTGGACCCCTTATTTTAGGGGCCAGCCCCTTTTTCTTGATATCAAATAAAAGGTCATTTAAATCTGAACACATTTTGTTCAACAACTGTTTAGAAATTCGTTACCGTTCTTGAGATATATGGGAAAGAACATTTTAGGGGCCGATCCCTAAACTCCTTATAGGGGCCGTTTAACGAAATTTTGAAAATTGCATATGATTTAATACATCATTCTGAACATCTTTTCTTCGATACTGCATTTCAAAATATTTTTCCCTTCTGAGATATATGTAATCAAAATTCTGGACTTTTGGCCCCTAAAAACCCCTAATTACGTAACACATAATAAAATCATTACATTGCTTGGACACATAACTGTAAAATAAACATATTTGCTTCTATAACAGTTCACAAAATATCCCTCAGTAAAGGACTACATATGAAAGACTTTAGAGCCCTTTGGACCCCTAATTTTAGGGGCAAGCCCCTTTTTCTTCATATCAAATGAAAGGTCTTGTAAATATAAACTTTTGTGCATTACATGTTTTCCCAAAATATTTTTCAGAAAAGAGATAAACCAAGAAAACCATGAAAAATTACTACGTTTTTTAGTCTCAATTTTCGGGACCAGGCGAGCTTTAACGCCTTTTGAGCATGACAAATTTGAATGTCAAATTGCACATCTACAATCTCTTGTCTACAATCCCTGAAAGTTTGAACTCAATATCTTTTACCGTTTAGGAGGAGATCCCTGGACAAGCCGACCCTCTGAAAATCACTAAAACGTCATTTTCTCAAGAACGGAAATGACGTCATCAAAATAAAAAAAATGTATATTGAGTTCGGACTAATATCAATTAGATCTGAAAGTTTCACTGAAAATCGGTTCAGCCATTTCCGAGAAATCGCCTGCACAAATTTTGTAAGAAAAAAAAAATAATAATAATAGGGAAAAAGAAACCGAACGAAAACAATAAGGTCTTCCGTTGGAAAACGGAAGACCTTAATAAAGAAAAAGAAACCGTAGAATAACAAGAGGGTCTTCCGTTGGAAACGGAAGACCCTAAAAATAATAATGAAGAATTTCCAACAGAATCAGTACAAGGTCTTCCGTTTGGAAACGGAAGACCTTAAAATATATATTAATGCCAAGCTGTTCTTCACACCTAATAATACATCATTAAATAACCAATATTGGCAAGAGGTGGGTGGGAGGGTTTTTCTAAGATGAATTTGTGCCACCTATCAACTTTGGATTGAGCAGGAAAAGGAAGTAGCAACCGCGCATGCCCAGTTATATAGTTGTATTAAACAAGAGTTATGGATCTTGCAACAATGACAGTTAACAAGAGTTATGGATCTTGAAACATTAACATAACACATATGCTTAAAATAACCTGGTTTATCCAGAGATGATAAACCCTAATATTTTAAGACACTAATAAAATTATTTATTAACATAGTAAACAGTAGCCAATTCTGACATCATTATTCAAATGACCTTTTTCTAACCTTGACCTTGGAATCTTAAACAATAACTATAACTAATTGTTGGAAGTGCTTGTCATGGCCATTTATTCACAATCATCAAAATACAAATTATGTGCCGATCATCAAATCGATATGGCAGCATACACGAAAAACAAGTCCAAGCACAAGAAATACCACCTTGACCCAAGGGACCTGGAAATAACAGTGCCCCATGGAGGTGGCATTCTTTGCAAAATTCTGCCAAATGAACCACGAACAGTGGTACATCCGCCAACAAATCTAGGCGGTCAATTTTGCAAACAATACAAGTACAGAATGACAGAATCAGTTTTACATTCAACCACAATTAAGTTAACAAAAAATAATTGCATCAATACTCAACTCACAACTTCAAATTATCAGCTGGCCATGACAAAGCTTAGAGTTTAATAACTGGATAAAATCTGTCAGTGGATGACATGAATTGCAACAATGCATTTTTCAAAGAAGTTACAAATATTTCATTTCCCAAGTCAGACAAATGTATGCCATCTTTTCGAAATAGGGTACCCTGTGTACTTTAAATATCAGGATATTTTATGGAGGCCCCACATACAGTCTTAACAACAAATGTAGCAAGAGCTGAATTTATTCTAGTTCTCCAATTTTCCCCATCTTTGTTCGAAAGGCATAATGACCAATTTCTACGTGGCAAGATATGTGACCACACAATTATTGTCTTTGGCAATAGCCTTGTTATTTTAGACAAGGTCAACTTCATGTACTTTTGTTAGCCCTTTAGTGTATTATGAGGGTTGCCAATATCGTTGCCAATAGTGTTGGATGTCTATTACATTGCTTTAGCATTTCTTTGATAGTCTGGTATAACCGAGACCAAACCATGCCCCTAATTCCCTGCCAAATTATTCTTTGTGATGTTAGTCCCAAGTTGTCATCAATATTTTGTTGTGCATATTTCTGAGCCCAATGAATTATAGATGATCCGACAACCCATATGCCATCTGAAATAATTTGTATAATCAGTACAGATTATAATTTACACTTAAAGAATTGGTCTGATGTATGATTTGTAAGCGGAGAAATTCCATCTACCCATGATTTTAATTTCAGATTCATTCACGCCACTTAAATATAAATGGGTGGCCCCGCCAATTCTGAAGGAATGGGATTTATAAACACCACTAGATGTAGGTATGTTCAAAAATGATAAACACCTGTTTAGCATGCTTGAAAACTGATATTGAGTTAAAGGTTTGGAGTTGTTATGCATGAAAAATTTATTTGATCTTACAGTATGCCTCACAACAAGAAATTTCTGCAATAATGAAAACAAAATTTGTGAATGGGCATGCTTTAGAACTTTCACTGACGAGCCTTGATACAATTGATCAGTCTTGGAACTTTTGATATGGATAATAACCTGGTCCTGCAATAGCTGTACACAAAGTTCTAGAAATTGATACATCAATTCTGTGCAATCACTAGAGTCAGCTGATCCCACAAATAAAAAATCATCTAAGTAATGTACGATCCCATCCTTTTGTGACCTCTTCTCCAATTCCCAATGTAAAAAAGAGGAACATTTTTCAAACAATGAACAAGACACAGAACATCCCATTGGTAAACACTGGTCTATGTAATATGATTTATCAAACTTGAAACCAAGCAGACAAAATTCTCTTGGACTTATTGGTAAAAGCCTAAAGGCACTAGAAATATCCATTTTTGCCATGAGAGCCCCTTGTCCCTTTGTTTGAATTATGTTAATTGCATCATCAAATGAAGAGTACTTGACGGAACAAAATTGGTGATCAATGTAATCATTAACACTCTCTCCAAATGGATGGGACAAGTTTGTAATCATACGCCATCCACCTTGCGTTTTTGGTAATAAACCAACTGGGTTACATCTTAAATTTGATATTGGTGGGGCTGAAAAAGGACCTAAAACTCTACCAAGATCTATTTCCTTCTTTATCTTTTCTGCCAATTCATAAGAGTGTTGAATCGCAGACTTCATATTCCTAAACTCAACCTTAATTCTAGGGCCATGATAGTTTAATAAAAATCCTCCCTCACCACCCTGTGCTAACAACTGTGCAACTTTTCTGTCTGGATAACTTCTAACTAACTTGTGAAGATTATTAAATTTAATTGGAGTAGATCCCAATTGTCATAATTTATTGTGTAATTTGGGCGGAATGATCTCTGTTGGAATCTAGGGCGGAATTGCTGTGATGCGGGCTTAACTGGGGGGGGGGGGGGGGGGTATTGTTTACCCGTACTGTTATTCTGGGAATATCTACAATTCAAAGAAGGATGTGAACCATTACACTTGACACAAATATGCAAGAACCTACAGTTTTGTTTTTCACATACTCCCTGAAAATTGTAAGAATAGCATTTAAACTGCTTTGTAGGGGTTGAAATGTTATTTTGGACTACCGGCTGCATGTAAAACAGCCATAATTCTGCATCAACTGAACCCCAGCTGAGACTGGAATCAATTGATTTTTTCAACCTAAATTGAACATCGCATTCCCTCCAGTTACAAGAATTTGGTGAACGCTCTGCACCTTTTCTAATTGTAGCCATGTATCGAAATAAATGAATAGCTTGCGAAGAATGCTTGGCACAATAAATCGAAGCAAAAATTAGAAAAGCATCTGTCCATTGTGAAATGGACACTATAAGTATTGTTTCATCTTTGTATTTTGGTTTGACCTGAATCGCCCCATCATGATATACAATATGATGCTGAATATCTGATGCAGGTTCTTTCATTAACAACTTGTTAAGTGCAATATAATCGTTATTCCATATCTTTTCTTTTAATGCAATGGGTACATGAGCCCCAAGTGACGATACTACACTATGGAAAGGTGTGGGGTTTTCAATGTCGAACAAACTGTACCTGTATTGGTGCTAGATCCTGCTACTGAAGGCTCGACCGTCTGATCCGATGGGGCCCTTGCCCGGTCTAGAATAGGTTGTACAGTTGGTTGTACTACAGGGACTGGCAAACTTTGGCTTCTATCATATATTCTACCTGTAGACTCGGTAACTGCAACTGTGGAAGGACCGCTGGAGGACGAAGTCACATATGGCATCCGTGTAGACGCCCGGGAGGCTACAACCGCTCCCCTTGTCGGAGGTCTGGCATAAGGGCTCTTGGACTTCGACGTCCTAACTTTGCTAGCTCTCAACATCTCGTGAAATAAGAAATTTGAAGAAGTATTATTAGGCTAAAGTAAATTTCTTTCATTACACGCTATGGCTTGTTTGAGCATACACGAATGGGAATGGGACTATGCAATGTCCCAGCCACTTTCCAAAGGGCTATGCAACTTGTACTCAGAGGTTTACCATGGAATAAAGTCCTGGTGTACCTTGATGGTGTAGTGGTACTAGGCCCCGACTTCGAGAGCAGCCTAAGAAATCTACGGGAAGCTTTTGATCGTTTTCGACACTATAACCTGAAGCTAAAGCCCAAGAAGTGAGCCTTGTTCCAAAAAGAAGTAGAGTTCCTTGGGAAAATTGTTAGTAGCAGGGGCATATCAATTTCACCAACCAAGACAGAAGCTGTCAAAAACTGGACAGTGCCAACTAATCCCACTGAGCTATTGTCCTTCCATGGATATTTAAACTATCATAGGGATCACATCCAGAACTATGGTGACATTTGTGCACCCCTGTATGACTTAGCTAATGCTAAGGGCATTTGGGCATGGAACACCTGTCACAAGGAGGCATTTGAACAAGCTAAGATGGCCCTATGTTCAGCCCCTTGCTTGTCATACCCAGATCATGATGGACTTTTCGTCTTAGACACTGATGCCTCAGATAGGACCATTGGAGCAGTTTTATCACAAGTCCAGGAAGGCAAGGAGAAAGTTATCTGCTATGCAAGTCACGTGCTCCTCAAACCCCAGCGCCAATATTGCACTACCAGAAAAGAGCTATTGGCTGTAGTAAAATTCTGCAGGCACTTTAGACATTACCTCCTTGGACGCCGTTTTCTTTTGCGCACCGTCCACAATAGCCTCATATGGCTCATGCGGTTTAAACACATAGAGGGGCAACTCGTAAGATGGCTAGAAGAACAGTACAACATGGAAAATGTCCATCGGCCTGGCAAAAAGCATACCAATGCAGACGATATGAGCCGTTTGAGAGATGTTATACCTGAATGTGACTGTTATAATGCGGGAGCACGCGTTGAGGATCTTCCCTGTGAGGGATGCCGCTATTGTCAGAGAGCGCACGTACAGTGGGGGAGGTTCAGTGAGGATGTGGATGATGTGGTTCCCTTAGCCAATAGGTCATCCCTGTCTGCAGGCCCAGTACTTGAAGTGAGAGCGGCCATGCAGGTAGATGAAAATTTTGAGCCAGGCGACCTTCGAGCTTGCAACTGGGCAGTCGGAAACTCTCCAGCTGAAGTACGGTCGCTGCAGGAAGAGGATCCAGATTTGTGTCCTATCATAAAGTGGCTCGAGTGCAATATTGAACTTAAACAGGCAGAGCTCCGTTTACAAAGTCCAGTAACTAGAACACTTTGGTTAAGTAGGAAGAAACTGCAGTTTATCGACAGAGTCCTACATTACAAGTGGGATGGCAAGACCAACAGAAGTTTTTGTCTAGTACATTTTTTTGTAGTACATGTAGCTCAGGGTTTACAACGTACAGTACTGCATGGCTGCCACGATTTGAAGTCATCAGGTCATCTGGGACAACAAAAGACACTAGAGGTTTAAAGCAGAACTACATGTGGTACAATATGTCTAAGGACTGCCTTGACTATATCACATCTTGTCGCACTTGTAATCAGAACAAGAAGCCTAACGTAAGACCGAAAGCTTCCTTGTGTCAGTTTCATGCCGGTTTTCCCCTGGAACGTGTTCATTTGGATATACTTGGTCCATTTTATACCAGTGAGGATGGTAATAACTATGTATTGATGATGATCGACCAATTTACTATAAGTGGATTGAGATGGCAGCTCTCCCGGATCAATGTGCCCTCTCTGTTGCACAGAAGTTCTTGGTGCACTTTGTCGTCACATTTGGGTGGCCCTTGAAGGTACAGATCAAGAAAAAAAACTTTGACAGTAATTTGTTTAAAAGCTTATATTTGCATATGCATTGTTTTTTCCCACTGTAAGTCCATACGGAGGAACTGCAATTATATATCTATTATCGCAATTGCTCTGTCTGTATACTATGACGTCATAAAGGTATGACGTCATATACTAAACCACTATACGATATATCATGCGGTTTTTCTCCAACTCCATAAAATTGATGTATTTAATATTAAAACGTGTCTTATAATATCATTTTAAAGGAATTAATGTAAGTTATAACAAATCATTGATTCTGTTAACAAATATATGTGGATTAAAAAGATACATTACAGTCTGAATGTTTATTTTTGATGCAATAGCTAAATGTCAAGGTCAAGGCCAATACAGGGTATTTGCAAGTGGTAAAATGCAAATATAAGTAATAAAAATGATTATTTAGTGAACATGGCGTTATGAATAGCAACTGTTCTGCTGGAATATTTTCCATGATGCGCTAGCGCGCATCATGGAATATGCCAACAGAGCAATTGCTATTCATAACGCCATGTTCACTAAGTAACGTTGTTTATTTCTTAAATGTGAGGTACTGCAAATAGCCAAGACCCGGACTACACCCTATCATCCGTCATCAAATGGACAAGTAGAGCGGTATAACACCACGGTCCTCCAAATGATTATATGCTATATAGATAAGAACAACAAGACTTCCCTCTTCTAGCTATGGCTCTTCATTCAATAATATATAGAACTAGATACGATCTCGTTACGAGTAACGAGTAGGTCTTCCGTTCAATTTTTTAAACGATTCGATTAAAATATCAATGAAATTTCAGAATTCTCCCTCAACCACCTCCTTTTAGATAATGTATACGATTGTCAATATCCTTTAAAATGCTTAACAAAGAGTTTTGCTTTTTAACATACAGCACATTAAAGATTTAAGATTTTAGTCCCCTAAAATCTCTAATTACGTCATCAATGGGTTTGGAAATGAGTTTTACAAACAGATATTGCTGCTATCAACAACTTTGCTTCTATAATGCATTACAAAATCTTGATCATTTTTAAGGTATGAGTAATAGAGTTTAGGAGTCTATTGGCCCCTAATTTAAGGGGCCAGCCCCTTTTTCTTGGTTTTATACGAAAGGTCTCATAAATACTAACATTTTTTGTTCTTACATCCATCTAAAATTGTTGATCACTTTTAAGATACAAATGATTGAATATTTTAGGGGCCAGCCCTCTAGATCCTTAATGGGGACAGAAATTCGTGTTTTGATAAATGGAATCAATTTAAATCATTTTTTCAAACATTTTTTCTTCTATGATGTCTAACAAAATATGTATACTTCTCTAGTTATTTTTCGTCAAAGTTTAAGTACTTTGGCCCCTAAAAATCCCTAATTACGTAATAAATGGGCGTGGCAATGATTTTTTCAAATAGATATTGGTACGATCAACAACTTTGGCCAGCCCCTATTTCTTGATTTTGTTGAAAAGAACTTTTGATTATCTACCACTTTTGTTATATATGTTTTAACAAAATATCAACTCATAAAAAGATACAGATCAAAACGTATAAAAAATTTGATTCGAAATTCGTACCCAATTTTCGAGCCTAGGCGAGCTCATAGAAATGGCGCCATTGGCGCCAAAAAACTACATTGTGCACAACTTCAACTTATAGTCTACCTATCCTGAAAATTTCAAATTCCTATCTCTGATAGTCTCTGAGTTTATGTCTGCACAAAATTAGTCGTAAAAACTTACAAAATCGGCCGTAAATCGGAACCGGAAGTGCCGATTTCAAAATTTCAATAAACTTCTAGAATTATGACCACTGGCAATCATCTGAGAAAAAATGGTTGAAATCGGCCGAATAGTTTTCGAGAAATCGCGTGCACAAAATTCGTGGAAAAAAATAATAATAACTAGACACGATCTCGTTGCGAGCAACGAGGAGGTCTTCCGTCCGCTGAAGACGGAAGACCCTAATAATAAAACTCTGTTTTTGTCTAAATCTTAATTAAAGAGTGTTTTTCAACTTGTACTACAGTCAAACACCCTTTTATGCTGAATATTTTAGTTAGAAAATTAGACAAAAAGGAGAGAAAAAATAGAGAGAAAGAACAAATCTTGGCTCCGGCGAGATTAGAACACACAGCCTTTGCAGTTGTCTCAAAACATGGCTGACGCGAAATAATTTCCGAATTTGTCTTTGAATTTTGGGAGTTTCCGCCCGGGAGAGGAGCTTAGTTTTTGTATGAGATGAAAAACAACGTGTATGATGTCTGACTATTCAGGTTTGGTAACAGTGCGAGGTCATTTGAAATATTGATTGGTGTTTGTGTCTGGAAGGGGGGAAGGGTGAAAAGACCCGAGCTTGATTTTCGTCTTAAATAAATCGAAAATAAAATTTTGAGGTGTGGATCTCGGATTCGGTTAACAACAATTAGGGGAAGTCCTAAAACAATGACTGATGCATTTTACCCATGTATTTCAGTGTTGAGAATGTGTTTTCGTGTCGCTTACTATTATGTTTGACTGTTTTATTTCAGCAGGATTGATAAAATCTTTATAAATGTAGAAATAACGAAATCAGTAACACGTAAATTTATTCGGTAAAAATTTGATGACAGTAATTTCCACAGTTCTAACATTCATAAGTAGTTCACACGCTATCGTAGATACAGACTAAACGGAAAACAAGAAATATACATGCAACAGAAATATTACGCGGCTGCTTACATCACTTGTACTGTGTAAATTTTAAGTCCCCGTACAGGCTATACTCGCCGTTTGATCTCAGGAATTTCTTCTTAATTGTTCAATCCGCTGCATATTTCACAGACAATAAGAATAGGGTCCGAGGTACATTTACACAAAATTTCATTAGGATTGAGTAAGGGGCTCGGGAGTTAGAATTTTTTTCTACAGTACATGTCAAGCGCGCCAATCGAAACTCGAATGCCCAAAAATTCATATCTCTCTTAAAAATGAACGAATAGGTCAGGTCATTAGTACAGTAATCTAGACTTGAACTAGGTTGAAAATAAAGGTTCAAAATGACAGATCCAGTAAAATCAGGCCATGAAAACTAAACGATTTTGTGAATAGGAAAGGGCGGGGGGGGGGGGGGGGGGGGGTCGGTGCGTGTACTGTGTAAATTTAATTTCCAGGTATAGGCAATAAGCATCGTTTAATTTAAGGAATTTTGTCTTAATTGTTCTTCGGAGGCTTTTCTTAATCCCGACAAGCAACAGATTTGTATCAGTATATAGACATGCACAAAAAAGGAAAAAGTACACCATCTGTAATAAAAATGACTTTTTAGCGTTGACTTCCAATCAGTAAGAAGACAATTATTTAACAATGAATTTCAAATTATTAGAATCCATAGACATTATCTTGATATAAAATATGTATAATTTTTGGACGCCAATGTACATTTAGCTTCTATCCAATTTACTCCACGTTACCTGTACTAGTTCTTATTCAAATGCTAAAACATTTGTACTTGAGAGAGAGAGAGAGAGAGAGAGAGAGAGAGAGAGAGAGAGAGAGAGAGAGAGAGAGAGAGAGATTGATTACATAGCGTTTTATAATGTTCAGGAAATCAATATATAAGCAACCTTTGTCAATAAACGCATGTATACATGCATGTGTGTATCTATATATGGAATTAAACAGTCCTCCTTTTTAAGCCGAGTAGAATAACGTGGGCGCATTGCTAAATGTTGTGTGCATACAGTCATTGAGATGGCGGCATTTCTTTGATGCCGGCAAAGCGACCCAGCGAACTCTAATGCTGTCGAACTGCAGGGGCACTTCGGCGGCATGTCTTTTATGTCGGCGATGCGACGAGCGACGTAATTTAGAGAGCTGCTGACAGAAAAGAGCTCTATATTTGTACTAAAAAAAGCCGCTATCTTTTTTTATTTATGACAAAAATATAACGGCAAACATTCAAATCCATCATTTTAAAGATAAACCAATTAATCAAAACACAAATGAGAGAGAAAAAAGATTCGGCACTCAGGGACTGAACCCGGGTCGCCTGGGCACAAGTCCACCGCTCTAACGACTGAGCTACGCGGACCCTCGCTTCAGAACTTTGGAGTCCAAAATCTCAAGAATGCATGGATTGATTTTAAAACGAATTTCATATTCTGAAGTTTTGAGAGCGTCTCTATCGAATGAAAAACTAAAAAAAATTCAAATCCAAAAAATTAAAAAATTAAGGTTTTTCATTTCCTTCCGGTGACGACCGGAAGTGACGGCGGACGTTCGGATATGCGAAGGGCACTGCGGCCGTTCACTCTCTACCTTCTCTGAAAATTTCAAAGTCCTATCTTGAATACTTTTTGAGAAAAATTGTGAACAAGCAAAAACATAAAATCTTTAATATCTCGGTACCGGAAGTGACGACCAAAAAAATCTCGTGTAATTTTCTTACAAATTTTGTCATGAATAAGATCTGAAAGTTTCACGAAAATCGGCTGAAGCGTTTTTGAGAAAACGTGACAGAAAAAAAAAATAATAATAACTAGACACGATCTCGTTGCAAGCAACGAGGAGGTCTTCCGTCCGATTTTTAGAACAGGAAATGACCTTGCCTTTTATCTTCATCAACGAAACATATCAGGAAATGCAGATGTGATCTAAAAGAGCGATGGATGAAGGATTATCCACCCTGTAGGATCCTTAATTTTAAGGACCAGTCCCATTTTATTTCATATTAAATAAGAGGTCTTTTGACTTAATAACAGGTCTAATAACCTGTAATAAAAAGAAACCGAAGAAAAAAAGAGAGCCTTCCTCTGTAAACGGAAGACCCTAATAACAATAAGAATAGAAGGGTCTTCCGCTGAAGACGGAAGACCCCAATAATAAAAGACTGTTTTTGTCTAAATCTTAATTGAAGAGAGTTTTTCAACTTGTACTACAGTCCAACAACCCTTTTATGTTGATTATTTTAGTTAGAAAATTAAATAAAAAGGAGAGAAAGAAATAAAGAACAAATCTTGGCTCCGGCGAGATTAGAACACACAGCCTTTACAGGTGTCTCAAAACATGGCTGACGCGAAATAATTCCCGAATTTGTGTTTGAATTTGGGGCGTTTCCGCCCGGGAGAAGAGCTGAGTTTTTGTATGAGATGAAAAACAAAGTGTAAGATGTCTAACTATTTAGGTTTGGTAACAGTGCGAGGTCATTTGAAATATTGACGCGTGTTTTTGTCTGGAGGGGGGGGGGGGTGAAAAGACCCGAGCTTGATTTTCGTCGTAAATAAATCGAAAATAGAATTTTGAGGTGTGGATCTCGGATTCGGGTAACAACAATTAGGGGAAGTCCTAAAACAATGACTGATGCAGTTTACCCATGTATTTCAGTGTTGAGATTTTTTGTTCGTGTCGTTTACTATTATGTTTGACTGTTTTATTTCAGCAGGATTGATAAAATCTTTATAAATGTAGAAATAACGAAATCAGTAACACGTAAATTTATTCGGTAAAAATTTGATGCAGTAATTTTCACAGTTCTTACATTCATAAGTAGTTCACACGCTATCGTAGATTCAGACTAAACAGAAAAAAAGAAATATACATGCAACAGAAATATTATGCGGCTGCACAGGGGCCAAGCCCATTTCAACATTAATTTCAATGAAACCATAAATAAAGAAAGAGGTCGAACTCTGACCCAGATAGAAAACTACCAGCTCGCTTCAAAATCCTAAAAAATCAATTAATCTTTAAAACACTCGCAACGTGCATGTATGTTTCATAAAAGTAATGTCTGAGATACACTCCTGCCGAATTTTAAGTTGATGGGTCTTACAATAGCGGAGATATACGCAATTATTCTCTCGAAGTCGCCAGTTTATTTTTACTCTGACATTTACCGGTCCAGAGCTCACGATGGGATTTTGCCTATGACAACAGCAGTATTGCAACAAGTCGAGAAACATTTGCAATAATCTTTTAAAATCTTACATCAAACACAATTTATGGATTTACTTTTTACTTTTAAAGTTTTCAGAAATAAGATATATAAAATGCCATAACATTTACATGCTAAACACTACATATGTATGATGAGAGAGAGAGAGAGAGAGAGAGAGAGAGAGAGAGAGAGAGAGAGAGAGAGAGAGAGAGAGAGAGAGAGAGATTAATCAGAAATCGATTTGATCAGAGACATAAATAACATTTATGTCTCTGATTTGACAAAGAAATTTATAATTGGTTTATCTGCTTTTTCATATCTATTATATTTCTTTTTGTCTCAAGTTTTTCTTTGCCGACAATAACTGCATAATAAAAAATTCTGGTAAGTCAGCAAATAAAATAACCTACATCATTAGAAATATAGTATGATTATTTATTCCCCATTTTCCCGAATCCAAACGATACCCAAGTGTTATGTCTAAATGACCAATGTTAAGCATTCAGTTGATAATAAAAATCGTTTTTTTTAAATCCCAGACAGTCAATAGATTTGTTATTAAATCATTGAACAGTGAATTTCAAAAAATAACATCCGTAGACAAAATCCCGTAACTAGAAAAAAATACGTATTTACTTTTTTGACGTCAAATGTACATTAGCCTCTAGCCTCATTACTCCATGTTACCTGTAGTAGATCTTTTAGAGAGAGAGAGAGAGAGAGAGAGAGAGAGAGAGAGAGAGAGATTGATTTTAGTGTTCAGGAATTCAATATAAACGCAACATTTGTCAATAAACGCATGTATACATGCATACATGTACATATCTAAATGTTTGAATAAATACAAAACAACCTTTCTTTTTAAGCCATGTGAAATACTAAAACGTTGGTGCATTGCTAAATGTTGTGTGTATACAATCATTGACATGGCGGCATTTCTTTGATGCCGGCAAAGCGATCCAGTGAACTCTAATGCGGTCGAACTGCAGGGGTGCTTCGGCGGCATGTCTTTGATGCCGGCAATGCGACAATCGTCCGAATTTAGCGAGCAGTTGACAGAAAAGAGCTCTATATTTGTACTGAAAAAAAGCCGCTATTATTTTTATTTATGACAAAAAGAAAACGTAAACATTCAAATCCATCATTATAAAGATAAAATCGTTAAACAAAACACAGTTAAGCAAGAAAAAATAATCGGCACTCGGGGACTGAACCCGGGTCGCCTGGACACAAGTCCACCACTCTAACGACTGAGCTACGCGGACTCTCGCTTCAGAACTTTGGAGCCCAAAATCTCGAAAATGCATGGATCGATTTTAAAACAGATTTCATATTCAGAGGTTTCTAGAGTGTCTCTATCGAATAGTAGCATAAAAAAATTCAAGTTCAAAAAATTGAAAAATTAAGGTTTTTCATTTCCTTCCGCTGACGACCGGAAGTGACGGCGGACGTTCGGATATGCGTAGTACACTGCGGCCGTTCACTCTCTACGATCTCTGAACATTTGAAAGTTCTATCTTAAATACTTTTGGAGAAAACTCGTGAACAAGCAAAAACATAAAATCTTTAATATCTCGGGACCGGAAGTGACGACCAAAAAAATCCCACGTACTTTTCTTACAAATGTTGTCATTAACCAGATCTGAAAGTTTTATCAAAATCGGCTGAAGCGTTTTCGAGAAAACGTGGGAGAAAAAAAAAATAATAATAACTAGACACGATCTCGTTGCGAGCAACGAGGAGGTCTTCCGTCCGCTGAAGACGGAAGACCCTTATAATAAAACGCTGTTTTTGTCTAGATTCTTAATTAAAGAGTGTTTTCCAACTTGTACTACAGTCAAACACCCTTTTATGTTGAATATTTTAGTTAGAAAATTAGATAAAAAGGAGAGAAAGAAATAGAGAGAAAGAACAACTCTTGGCTCCGGCGAGATTAGAACACGCAGCCTTTGCAGATGTCTCAAAACATGGCTGACGCGAAATAATTCGCGAATTTGTCTTTGAATTTTGGGAGTTTCCGCCCGGGAGAGGAGCTGAGTTTTTGTATTAGATGAAAAACAACGTGTAAGATGTCTAACTATTCAGGTTTGGTAACAGTGCGATGTCATTTGAAATATTGATGCGTGTTTGTGTCTGGAGGGGGGGGGGGGTGAAAAGACCCGAGCTTGATTTTCGTCTTAAATAAATCGAAAATAGAATTTTGAGGTGTGGATCTCGGATTCGGTTAACAACAATTAGGGGAAGTCCTAAAACAATGACTGATGCATTTTACCCATGTATTTCAGTGTTGAGAATGTTTTTTCGTGTCGTTTACTATTATGTTTGACTGTTTATTTCAGCAGGATTGATAAAATCTTTATAAATGTAGAAATAACGAAATCAGTAACACGTAAATTTATTCGGTAAAAATTTGATGACAGTAATTTCCAGTTCTAACATTCATAAGTAGTTCACACGCTGTCATAGATACAGACTAAACGGAAAACAAGAAATATACATGCAACAGAAATATTACGCGGCTGCTTACATCCCTTGTACTGTGTAAAGTCCCCGTACAGGCTATACTCGCCGTTTGATCTCAGGAATTTCTTCTTAATTGTTCAATCCGCTGAATATTTGACAGACAATAAGAATGGGGTCCGAGGTACATTTACACAAAATTTCATTAGGATTGAGCAAGGGGCTCGGGAGTTAGAATTTTTTTCTACAGTACATGTCAAGCACGCCAATCGAAACTCGAATGCCCAAAAATTCATATCTCTCTTAAAAATGAACGAATAGGTCTGGTCTTTAGTACAGTAATCTAGACTTGAACTAGGTTGAAAATAAAGGTTCAAGATGACAGATCCAGTAAATTCAGGCCAGGAAAACTAAATGATTTTGTGAATAGGAAGGGGCGGGGGGGGGGGGGGGGTCGGTGCGTGTACTGTGTAATTTAATTTTCAAGTATAGGCAATAAGCACCGTTTAATTTCAGGAATTTTGTCTTAATTGTTCAATCCGCTGCATATTTCACAGACAATAAGAATGGGGCCCGAGGCTCATTTTCACATATTTTCATTAGGATTGAGTGAAGGGCTTGGAAGTTAGAATCTTTTTTATAGTACATGTCAAACACGACAATTGAAACTCAATTGCCAAAAACTTCATAACTCTGTTATTAATGAACGAATTAATCTGGTAATTAGTACAGTTATCTAGAATGGTAATATGTTAAAATTAAAGGCCCAAGATCAAAGATCAAGTAAAATCGGGCCAGAAAAACTAAATGATTTGATGAATTGGGAGGGGGGGGGGGGTCGGTCGTTGACTGCTTTATTAAACGTAGAATATTAAATTCTAAATATCACATATTACACAATTTCTAAATAAAATACAGATGTTAGAACAATATATAAGCGTTGTTTGAAAGATGTAACTATTGATTTTTTTTACATCTATTTATTCTTAGGCTCAAACACTCATAAAAGGGTGGTCAGTTTTTAAACCTTGTCGCAGTCACCCGTTCGTTTGTATAGTTACGTGTGTAAACTTCGGAGGCTTTTCTTAATCCCGACAGGCAACAGATTTGTATCAGTATATAGACATGCACAAAAAAAGGAAAAAGTACACCATCTTTAATAAAAATGACTTTTTAGCGTTGACTTCCAATCAGAAAGAAGACAATTATTTAACAATGAATTTCAAATTATTTGAATCCATAGACATTATCCCGTAACTTGATATAAAATATGTATAATTTTTGGACGCCAATGTACATTTAGCTTCTATCCAATTTACTCCACGTTACCTGTACTAGTTCTTATTCAAATGCTAAAACATTTGTACGAGAGAGAGAGAGAGAGAGAGAGAGAGAGAGAGAGAGAGAGAGAGAGAGAGAAAGAGAGATTGATTACATAGCGTTTTATAATGTTCAGGAAATCAATATATAAGCAACCTTTGTCAATAAACGCATGTATACATGCATGTGTGTATCTATATATGAGATTAAATACTAAGCAGTCCTCCTTTTTAAGCCGAGTAGAATAACGTGGGTGCATTGCTAAATGTTGTGTGCATACAGTCATTGAGATGGCGGCATTTCTTTGATGCCGACAAAGCGACCCAGCGAACTCTAATGCGGTCGAACTGCCGAGGCACTTCAGCGGCATGTCTTTGATTTCGGCGATGCGACGAGCGTCGTAATTTAGAGAGCTGCTGACAGAAAAGAGCTCTATATTTGTACTAAAAAAAGCCCCTATCTTTTTTTTATTTATGACAAAAATAAAACGGAAAACATTTAAATCCATCATTTTAAAGATAAACCCATTAATCAAAACACAAATAAGAGAGAAAAAAGATTCGGCACTCAGGGACTGAACCCGGGTCGCCTGGGCACAAGTCCACCACTCTAACGACTGAGCTACGCGGACCTTCGCTTCAGAACTTTGGAGTCCAAAATCTCAAGAATGCGTGGATTGATTTTAAAACGAATTTCATATTCTGAAGTTTTGAGAGCGTCTCTATCGAATGAAAAACTAAAAAAAATTCAAATCCAAAAAGTTAAAAACTTAAGGTTTTTCATTTCCTTCCGGTGACGACCGGAAGTGACGGCAGACGTTCGGATATGCGAAGGGCACTGCGGCCGTTCACTCTCTACCTTCTCTGAAATTTTGAAAGACCTACCTTGAATACTTTTTGAGAAAAATCGTGAACAAGCAAAAACATAAAATCTTTAATATCTCGGTACCGGAAGTGACGACCAAAAAAATCTCGTGTAATTTTCTTACAAATTTTGTCATGAATAAGATCTGAAAGTTTCACGAAAATCGGCTGAAGCGTTTTTGAGAAAACGTGACAGAAAAAAAAAATAATAATAATAATAATAATAGAGGAAAAGAAACAAAGCAAAAACAATAAGGTCTTCCGTTTCCAACGGAAGACCTTAATAACTAGACACGATCTCGTTGCATGCAACGAGGAGGTCTTCCGTCCGATTTTTAGAAGAGGAAATGACTTTGCCTTTTATCTTCATCAACGAAACATCAGGAAATGCAGCTGTGATCTAAAAGAGCGATGAAGGATTATACACCCCGTTGGATCCCTTATTTAAAGGACCAGCCCCATTTTATTTCATATTAAATAAGAAGTCTTTTGACCTAATAACAGGTCTAATGACCTGTAATAAAAAGAAACCGAAGAAAAAAAAAGAGGCTCTGCCTTTGTAAACGGAAGACCCTAATAACAATAAGAATAGACGGGTCTTCCGCTGAAGACGGAAGACCCTAATAATAAAAGACTGTTTTTGTCTAAATTTTAATTGAAGAGTGGTTTTCGGCTTGTACTACTATCCAACAACCCTTTTACGTTGAATATTTTAGTTAGAAAACTAAATAAAAAGGAGAGAAAGAAAAAGAGAGAAAGAACAAATCTTGGCTCCGGCGAGAATAGAACACACAGCCTTTGCAGGTGTCTCAAAACATGGCTGACGCGAAATAATTGCCGAATTTGTCTTTGAATTTGGGGTAACAGTGCGAGGTCATTTCAAATATTGATGCGTGTTTGTGTCTGGAGGGGGGTGAAAAGACCCGAGCTTGATTTTCGTCTTAAATTAATCGAAAATAGAATTTTGAGGTGTGGATCTCGGATTCGGTTAACAACAATTAGGGGAAGTCCTAAAACAATGACTGATGCATTTTACCCATGTATTTCAGTGTTGAGAATGTTTTTTCGTGTCGTTTACTATTATGTTTGACTGTTTTATTTCAGCAGGATTGATAAAATCTTTATAAATGTAGAAATAACGAAATCAGTAACACGTAAATTTATTCGGTAAAAATTTGATGACAGTAATTTCCACAGTTCTAACATTCATAAGTAGTTCACACGCTATCGTAGATACAGACTAAACGGAAAACAAGAAATATACATGCAACAGAAATATTACGCGGCTGCTTACCTCCCTTGTACTGTGTAAATTTTAAGTCCCCATACATGTTATACTCGCCGTTTGATCTCAGGAATTTCTTCTTAATTGTTCAATCCGTTGCATATTTGGCAGACAATAAGAATGGGGTCCGAGGTACATTTACACAAAATTTCATTAGGATTGAGTAAGGGGCTCGGGAGTTAGAATTTTTTTCTACAGTACATGTCAAGCACGCCAATCGAAACTCAAATGCCCAAAAATTCATATCTCTCTTAAAAATGAACGAATAGGTCTGGTCATTAGTACAGTAATCTAGACTTGAACTAGGTTGAAAAGTAAGGTTCAAGATGACAGATCCAGTAAAATCAGGCCAGAAAAACTAAATTATTTTGTGAATAGGAAGGGGGGGGGGGTCGGTGGGTGTACTGTGTAAATTTGATTTCCACGTATAGGCATTAAGGAAGGAGTCTTTTCTGGTTTTCAACTTGTTAAACGTAAATTTGATTAATTGTTCATTAAATCAAGATGAAAGGTAATTAAAATAGTATATTTTTCTTTCTTTTTTACTATCGTACAACTTGGCATAGAAAAATGTAATCAATGTTTAGAATGGAACAAGGACTATATTTTGGGCGTAATATTGGCGTAGGAAAATATCACATGTTGCGCAATTCAGAATTGCTGCAGATTATATATATATAATGAGTCTGTTTTAGCATTTTAAAAACAATAACAATAATGTTGGATTTTTTTTTACTAATGTGAACTAATAATATGATACTTGGGTTTCAGAATATGTTTTTAAAATATGATTTGCCTATCAAATAACATTTTTATAAGCTTTTTAAAGCGCCCATTCTATACATTGATTTTTGTGAAAAAATCACTAAAATCAGTTTTTCTCTCTTATGAAACGGTCAATATATTAGCTTTTCTGTCAATTTATATCTTTATATAAAGTCTTCATAATACATAAAAATTAGAAATATTTTATTATTGGAAGCATAAAAAAATAATCAAAATTTCTTCAAAATTTAAGAAAATTAGAGGAAATGCGGGCTAAGCAATATCAATTTTAGTATAAATATTTATCCCAATTTAGTAGTATAAGCTGATAGACACTCTCATGGTCTATGATTTCATTGAAGATTTGAATCTTCAAATCTTAAACAAATGTCTTCAGAACTATAAAGAGCTACACTTATTTTTATCACTCTTTACGTTGAGGAAAAAGGTAGTGACCTTGACCTGACCTTTATCCGAAAACAAAAAGGTCAAATTTAATTAAACTGATAGAATCATTAAGTAATATGATCCGTTTGACTGTGTCAAAATTTCATGCATTTCTTATTATAAGAAGTATGTTTGATAATGAAAAGACTCCTTCCTTAAGCGCCGTTTAATATCAGGAATTTCGTCTTGATTGTTCAATCCGCTGCATATTTCACAGACAAACAGAATGGGGTCCGAGGTTCATTTTCACGAATTTTCATTAGGATTGAGTGAAGGGCTTGGGAGTTAGAATTTTTTTTAAAGTACATGTCAAACACGACAATTGAAACTCAAATGCCAAAAACTCTGTTATTAATGAACGAATTGGTCTGGTAGTTAGTGCGGTAATCTAGAATGGTATTTAGTTGAAATTAAAGGCCCAAGATCAAAGATCAAGGAAAATCGGGCCAGAAAAACTAAATGATTTTATGAATTGGGAGGGGGGGGGGTCGGTCGGTGACTTCTATATTAAACGTAGACTATTAAATTCTAAATATCACATATTACACAATTTCTAAATAAAAATACATATGTTAGAACAATGTAAAAGCGTTGTTTGAAAGATGTAACTGTTGATTTTTTTTTTACATCTATATATTCTTAGGCTCAAATACTCATAAACGGGTGGTCAGTTTTTAAACCTTGTCGCAGTCACCCGTTCGTTTGTATAGTTACGTGTATAAACTTCGCAGGTTTTTCTTAATCCCGACAGGCAACAGATTTGTATCAGTATATAGACATGCACAAAAAAAGGAAAAAGTACACCATCTTTAATAAAAATGACTTTTTAGCGTTGACTTCCAATCAGTAAAAAGACAATCATAAAACAACGAATTTCAAATTATTTGAATCCATAGACATTATCCCGTAACTTGATATAAAATATGTATAATTTTTGGACGCCAATGTACATTTAGCTTCTATCCAATTTACCGCATGTTACCTGTACTAGTTCTTATTTAAATGCTTAGACATTTGTACTTGAGAGAGAGAGAGAGAGAGAGAGAGAGAGAGAGAGAGAGAGAGAGAGAGAGAGAGAGAGAGAGAGAGAGAGAGATTACATAGTGTTTTATAATGTTCAGGAAATCAATATATATAAGCAAATTATGTCAATAAACGCATGTATACATGTATGTGTGTATCTATATATGGGATTAAAAACTAAGCAGTCCTCCTTTTTAAGCCGAGTACAATAACGTGGGTGCATTGCTAAATGTTGTGTGCATACAGTCATTGAGATGGCGGCATTTCTTTAATGCCGGCAAAGCGACCCAGCGAACTCTAATGCGGTCGAACTGCAGGGGCACTTCGGCGGCATGCCTTTGATGTCGGCGATACGACGAGCGTCGGAATTTAGAGAGCTGCTGACAGAATTTGCTCTATATTTGTACTGAAAAAAAAGCCGCTATTTTTTTTTATTTATGACAAAAATAAAACATTCAAATCCATCATTTTAAAGATAAAACCATTAATCAAAACACAAATAAGAGAGAAAAAAGATTCGGCACTCAGGGACTGAACCCGGGTCGCCTGGGCACAAGTCCACCACTCTAACGACTGAGCTACGCGGACCCTCGCTTCAGAACTTTGGAGTCCAAAATCTCAAGAATGCGTGGATTGATTTTGAACGAATTTCCTATTCTGAAGTTTTGAGATCGTCTCTATCGAATGAAAAAATAAAAAAAATTCAAATCCAAAAAATTGAAAAATTAAGGTTTTTCATTTCCTTCCGGCGACGACCGGAAGTGACGGCAGACGTTCGGATATGTGAGAGACACTGCGGCTAACGACTCTCTACCACCACTGAAAATTTGAAAGTTTTATCTTTGATACTTTTTGAGAAAACGCGTGAACAAGCAAAAACATAAAATCTTTAATATCTCGGGACCGGAAGTGACGACCAAAAATTTGATCGATAAATTTCTTACAAATTTTGTGCTCAGTGAGGTCTGAAAGTTTCATGAAAATCGGCTTAAGCGTTTTTGAGAAAACGTCAAAGAAAAAAAAAATAATAATAATAGGGGAAAAGAAACAAAGCAATAACAATAAGGTCTTCCGTTGGAAACGGAAGACCTTAACTAGACACGATCTCGTTGCGAGCAACGAAGAGGTCTTCCGTCCGATTTTTCGAAGAGGAAATGACCTTGCCTTTTATTTTCATCAACGAAACATATCAGGAAATGCAGATGTGATCTTAAAGAGCGATGGATGAAGAATTATACACCCCGTTGGATCCCTAATTTGAAGGACCAGCCCCATTTTATTTCATATTAAATAAGAGATCTCTTGACCTAATAACACGTCTAATAACCTGTTATAAAAAGAAACCGAAGAAAAAAAAGAGGGTCTTCCTTTGTAAACGGAAGACCCTAATAACAAAAAGAATTATAGAAGGGTCTTCCGCTGAAGACGGAAGACCCTAATAATAAAAGACTGTTTTTGTCAAAAATCTTAATTGAAGAGTGTTTTTCAACTTGAACTTTAGTCATACAACCCTTTTATGTTGAATATTTTAGTTAGAAAATTAAATAAAAAGGAGAGAAAGAAATAGAGAGAAAGAACAAATCTTGGCTCCGGCGAGATTAGAACACACAGCCTTTGCAGGTGTCTCAAAACATGGCTGACGCAAAATAATTCCCGAATTTGTCTTTGAATTTGGGGTGTTTCCGCTCGGGAGAAGAGCTGAGTTTTTGTATGAGATGAAAAACAACGTGTAAGATGTCTGACTATTCAGGTTTGGTAACAGTGCGAGGTCATTTGAAATATTGATGCGTGTTTGTGTCTGGAGAGGGATGAAAAGACCTGAGCTTGATTTTCGTCGTAAATAAATCGAAAATAAAATTTTGAGGTGTGGATCTCGGATTCGGTCATTACATGTAGTACAGTAATCTAGAATTGAACTAGGTTGAAAATAAAGGTTCAAGATGAAAGATCCAGTAAAATCAGGCCAAAAAAAACTAAATTGTTTTGTGAATAGGAGGGGGGGGGGGGGGGTCGGTGCGTGACTGTATAAATTTAATTTCCCAGTATAGGCAATAAGCGCCGTTTAATCTCAGGAATTTCGTCTTGATTGTTCAATCCGCTGCATATTTGGCAGAAAATAAGAATGGTGTCCGAGGTTCATTTTCACGAATTTTCATTAGGATTGAGTGAAGGGCTTGGGAGTTATGATTTTTTTACAGTACATGTCAATCACGACAATTGAAACTCAAATGCCAAAAACTTCATAACTCTGTTAATAATGAACGAATTGGTCTGGTAATTAGTACAGTAATCTAAAATGGTACTTAGTTGAAATTAAAGGCCCAAGATCAAAGATCAAGGAAAATCGGGCCAGAAAAACTAAATGATTATATGAATGGGGGGGGGGGGGGGGGTCGGTCGGTGACTTCTATATTAAACGTAAAATATTAAATTCTAAATATCACAAATAACACAATTTCTAAACAAAATACATATGTTAGAACAATGTATAAGCGTTGTTTGAAAGATGTAACTATTGATTTTTTAACATCTGTTTATCTTAGGCTCAAACACTCATAAACGGCTGGTCAGTTTTCAAACCTTGTCGCAGTCACCCGTTCGTTTGTATAGTTACGCGTATAAACTTTGGAGGTTTTTCTCAATCCCAGACAGGCAACAGATTTGTATCAGTATAAAGACATGCACAAAAAAGGGAAAAGACCACCATCTTTAATAAAAATGACTTTTTAGCGTTGACTTCCAATCAGTATGAAGACAATCATTAAACAACGAATTTCAAATCATTTGAATCCATAGACATTATTCCGTAACTTGAAATAAATACATGTATAGTTTTTGGACGCCAATGTACATTTAGCCTCTATCCAGTTTACTGCATGTTACCTGTATTAGTTCTTATTTAAATGCTAAAACATTGTACTTTAGAGAGAGAGAGAGAGAGAGAGAGAGAGAGAGAGAGAGAGAGAGAGAGAGAGAGAGAGAGAGAGAGAGAGGAGAGGAGAGAGAGAGAGGAGAGAGAGAGAGAGAAAGAAAGAGAGAGAGAGAGAGAGAGAGAGAGATTTTCTATTTTTTTTTATATAGTGTTTAGGGAATCAGTATATTAGCAACGTATGTCAATAAACACATTTATATACATGCATGCGGGTATCTATATATGTGAATAAATACTAATCAGTCCTCTTTTTAAGGTAATGTTGAATACTTATTTAAACGTGGGTGCATTGCTAAATATTGTGTGTGCCATTGAGATGGCGGCATTTCTTTGATGCCGGCAAATCGACCCAGCGTACTGCAGGGGTACTTTGGCGGCACGTCTTTGATGCCTGCGATGCGACGAGCGTTTGAATTTAGCAAACTGCTGACAGAAACAAGCTATCTATTTGTAATTAAAAAAAGCCGCTATTATTTCTATATATAATCAATATAAAACGGAAAACATTAAAATCCATCATTTTAAAGATCAAATCGTTAAACAAAACAAAATTAAGAAAAAACCAACATTCGGTATGTCTTTGATACCGGCAATGCGACGAGCGTCTATTTAGAGAGCTGCTGACAGAAAAGAGCTCCATATTTGTACTGAAAAAAGCCTCTATTATTTTTAATGATGACAAAAACAAAACGAAAAACATTCAAATCCATCATTTTAAAGACGAAATCATTAATCAAAACATAAATAAGAGAGAAAAAACATTCGGCACTCAGGGATTGAACCCGGGTCGTCTGGGCACATGTCCAACACTCTAACGACTGAGCTACGCGGACCTTCGCTTCAGGATTTTGGGGTCCAAAATCTCAAGAATGCGTGGATCGATTTTAAAACAAATTTCATATTTAGAAGTTTTGAGGGCGTCTCTATCGACTGAAATAATAAAAAAAAATCAAATCCCAAATATTGAAAAATTAAGGTTTTTCATTTCCTTCCGGTGACGACCGGAAGTGACGGCAGACGTTTGGATATGCGTAGTACACTGCGGCTGGACACTTTCTATCATCCCTGAAAATTTAAAAGTTCTATCTTAAATACTTTTGGAGAAAACTCGTGAACAAGCAAAAACATAAAATCTTTAATATCTCGGGACCGGAAGTGACGACCAAAAAAATCCCACGTACTTTTCTTACAAATTTTGTCATAAACGAGATCTGAAAGTTTTATAAAAATCGGCTGAAGCGTTTTTGAGAAAACGTGGGAGAAAAAAAAAAAGAATAATAACTAGACGCGATCTCGTTGCGAGCAACGAGTAGGTCTTCCGTTTGAATTGCAAGAGCAACAACTTAGATCCGATTTTTCAAATTAAAGCTGAACACCGCTCGTAAATAGGCAGTGTCCGCCATATTTCTCTTTCATTACTGCTGTTCCTACAACCCTTATGTAAGGCGAAGACCTCGAAACAGTTTAAAGTAATTTGCTGTAGAGGCTTCACCTGTGTGGATGTACAACTTGCCTCGTCGTATTACTCAAACGCGATGAAATTATCAAGTTGTACGCACTTTTTTTAAAGCCAAGAGAATACTTACATCAAATAAATTGGTCAATGCATTATTTACAAAATTTACAAAATTTATGAAACACTATAATATTCATCGTTGGTGACCTACATGTGATTCACATCGATTATCTCTATCATCACTTGAGAAAACTTGTGGACTCAAAACCGTGGTTTGCGATGATGTATAATATTTGGCGTTATATTTCCTGACCAGCAACAAGAATAGAAAATGTCAAGCATTATGATCATTTTGATAAACTGTGACAACAATAGCTTCATGATAACTAAAGTACGTGGACATTTTGTTAACTTCCACTTGCAAAGATCCAGACACATACACGTGGTCAAGAATTGTTGCTCCTTCTGTTGTATTGAAAGCAACAAGCTGCCTAAACCCCTCTTTTGTCATGAAGGATTGTATTGGTCCTTTTTTGTGTGCATCCTCATTGAAGTCCCCAACGCAAACAATGTTCCAGTTTTTATTCCTATAATGTTCAATTAACTTTTGAAGGTGCTGTAGAAACGTGCATACAGTGGTAGTGCTCGGGCGATATAAAGTAAGAATTACTGTTTCAATATTTTGTAAATGAACAGCAATACCTTCAATATTCTTCACAGGAAGAGGATTAGCTTTATTATCATGTCCATTGCTTTTGATATACACAGCAACACCGCCACCCTTTCCAACACTTTTGTTTTGCATATCTGTAGACTGATCATCGTATGCATTTCCTCTAGCTTGAGAGTGGAAAGAAAATCCATCTAAGGAAAAGTTGAAGAGATTTTCATTTGGTCTCAACCAAGTCTCTGTCAAACAGATTATATCTGCTTCTGTAAAACGCAAATCGAGCTGCAGATTTAAAAAGTGTGCTTTAAGACTCTGAATGTTGTGAAGTATAATTCTGGTACACAGCGATGACCTCTCAAAGATATTTGAAAACTTCAACTTCGTCATATCAAAAAGGGCATTTTTTACTTCAGCATCAGCGTATACCTTTTTCTCTAATGTTTTGACATCATCGGTTTCGATGAATAATCCGTCTTTGGATCTCACTCTTGTTAGCGCAACATATCCTTGACCTGCAGAAAATGTTCGGTCTAAATTGACAACGACTTTGTCAACAGTCATTCCTTGGACCTTGTGAGCTGTACACGCCCATGATAATCGTAGAGGAAACTAATGTCTGACATATGATTTTGATTTTTTTTCCACCACTTCCTCTTGCACCCTCTCGATTAAAACAACATTTCCCTGTGATGTTTTTCTTCCAGTATGTTTTCCAACATTCTTGTTATCGAATATCACCCCAACTGCAAGAACATGATCTACATTTCCGTCTTTCAAAATGAAATTTGAAATGTTTCCCATGACACCGTTTACAAGTCCGTCCTCTACATTACAATTTCGAGTAAGCATTACCCGTGCATTTACCGCAATCAAAAGGGAACTGGACAGACCGTCCGTTTTTGATCTAGATATAGGCTTTCTTCTCAGTGTTAGTTTCCCTGTTGCTGTGTCTTTTTCGAAATCCCGAGCATCAATCTCAACAAATTCCTTGCAACTTTTACGCAGCATTTTAAGATTGAAATTATTTACTTCGTCGTTCGTAGCATATACATGCAACACGTCCTCTGGTCCCTCTCTAACACATTCATGAAGCATGGACAAGGTGTCAGTTTTAAGAGGTTCCCGCAATTCTCGTGTACGGAGAGAATTAAGAATTTCTGCAAATGGTACATCCTGTTTTTGTCTCATGATTTCTGTTAACTCGACAACTTTGAATAATTCTTGCCAGTGATCAACTGGATATGAAATGTTGCTTTTGTAGAGTCTTTCATCTTTACGTTGTTTCACTGGAGGGAGCTGGTAAAAGTCGCCTACCGCAATGACACTGACTCCTCCAAACGGCTTTTTGCTTTTTTTTATTTGCACAAGTCTTTCGTGGATATAATACAGCAGTCTCTTGTAAACCATAGACACTTCATCAATTACCAGAACACTCAGATCTCGAAGTTGTACTCTTATTTCACTGAGAATCTGTTCTTTTAATGGTTCATAAGGTAGACGCATATACTTTGGCAATGCAAAAAGGTGATGAATTGTATTTCCACCAATGTTGAATGCAGCTGTTCCTGTGAAAGCAGACAACAGAACTGATAAACTATCTGGCGTCGACAAGTTTTTTGCAAGCAAACGTGAGGATTCATAATGAATTGCCTTAATAACATGACTTTTTCCTGTACCTGCACCACCTGTTATAAATATGTGAAAGGGGTCTGGGTTTTGTCCTGTTGATTTTTCTATACACCAGTCTCTTATATAATAAAAGATGTTTCTCTGTGTCTCATTTAGGTTTTGGATTATCTGCAAGGCTTCTTCTCTGGATTGGTTATTTTGTTGGACTTTGAACATGACATCAGCTGAGTTTGCCTCGGTCTCCATCTCCGGTATTTCATCGACATGATCATCCAACACATTCAGTGTACTTCTTTCTTCAATACATTCCTTTCGTATCAATTCAGTTTCTGGACATAAACTTGCCCATGCATCCTGCGGTTCTCCGATAGTCTCAAATGTTTCTTGTGCGTCCGCTATCATTTCTTCATTTTCTGCAAATTTTGCATGATTTGTATCGACCAATATCTTGACTGCTTGTAATGTCTTATCATTTCTCACTTTAACATGGCCATTCTCATAAAATGTCTGATAGAGATCAAAACCTGTTGGTTTTAATTGAGTTGTTGTCTCGTGCGGCAGGAAGAGCTGTAGGAGACACTGATAATATTTTTCAGACATTTTGTCAACACTAAACCGTGGGTATCTAATTACAGCTGGTTTTGTTCTGGTTCTCTTTTGTACAAATCCCTTTGAATTTTGCAATTCAAATACATTTTCATTTGGAGTCTTTGGAACCTGAGACTTTGCAAGAACGCGGTATTCTGAACAGAATTGAGCCAAACACATGTCGTGAAACATTATCTTGTTTGGTCGATTTTCATACCTTTCAACAATATTTGTCATCCATAAATCCTCTTCCTCATTTCCATCGTCATTGGCTTCTTCTCTCTCCTTATGTGTGGCTCGTTTTATCTGAGAAAGTGGTTTGGTTAAACGGGTTGGGTTTTCTCCCACTGGTATAAAAACAACCTTCCTCGAACACTCTTTCATTTTCAAATTACAGACACGATAAACAGCTTCTTGTGCACTCACTTCCCGATGTTTTAAGTAGGCAGACCCAATTTTCTTCAATGTTTGGCGTGCTTCACAGTTCCCTTCCTCGGCCTCTATCTTTGTTTGTTTCAGCAACATCCCCATTTCTCTTTCAGATTTTGAGATATAAGAAATGATATAAACAATGCAGCTAAATGGATCTAAAACAAATTGAATGTCCATGTTTGCATCCCAGCACCTTAATAGACATGGGTTGTACTGGTTGGTCCAGAGCTCACACGGTTCTCTTTGCAGAACAATTGCCTTCTTTTTTGTAATAATGTTATATGCTGTTTCATATTGTTCTTGCGTCAATCCCAATGCATTGAAGATTTCGCCCACTGTGCTTGATGAATTGCTGTCTAGTTGCATTTCATCCCAGACACGCATTAGCATATCTTTAGCAACCCTTTTCTCTGTCTCATTTTTTGTTTCTGTTTCAATATTTTGATCTATTTCATCAGTTTCAGGTGAAGTGATGAATGTGCGTACAGAAGGCGGTCTAGAAAAATTAAACCTGCACTCTGAGCCCTTCTTTCTGCATGACTTGGAGTGTTTTTTTTTTTGTGTTGTTGAACAGCCAGCACAATGCTTCTTAGCTCAGCATCTTCCTCCTCCAAAGGAACTGCGCAAGATACATATTTATCGACGAAATTACACACTGCTTCCTCGCCATCTTGATCAATTTTAGGAGAGTTTTCAACCCAATATAAGCAGTGCATGTGAGGCGATCCTCTTTGTTGAAACTCAACTCTCTGAAAAAAGTCTATAACTTTTCCAATTGGTTCCGATGGCGATAAAATGACATCTTTCTGAAACACGTGGAATCTCTGTTCAAACATCCTTGCAACAGTAACTGGATTACTTTTTAGTACTTCGTTTTTTTCAGACCAATCTAACAAATCTGGATCTCTGTGATCATTCTGTTGTTGTAAAATTGTTCTAATAGAATCATTCCATCTATGTTCAGCAGCAGAGAACGAACAAAACCATGTAGGTATTCCCAACTGCCGCAGCATTGCAAAGAGATCTTTTTGGGCTGCAGACCAATATGCCGGTGTTCCACGAATAGGCTGCATAAAGCGTAATGCCTCGTCATTTCTCAACAGCTTTGAAAGGGTCTCCGGATCTTGTAACATGTCTGGTGTAACTAATTTATCACTCCCAATCTTTGTGACAGATTTTCGAATTGAGATTTGAGTTTTCTCTATTACTTGATTCAGTTCTGACAAATACTGGCTGAAAAAAATGTAACTTGTATCTTTAGCAAATCGGTTATCTGCATTCATTAACCGGTTGTTGAAATATCTAGATAACGTTATCCTTTCCGGCCTATCGTCATTCCATGAGAACTTTCCGCTAGGAAAAAGGTATGGAAAGGATTTAGCTTCATTTCCTGGTTCTTGCAACATGCGAACAGGATTCTTACCTTCTCCAGGTGCAATACTGTATATGTCATCAAAGAAATGATCTAAAACTTCCTGTGCAATATCCAGTGGCTGTAAACAGGTGTCAGTAGCTAATTCTTGGTGTTCTACATCATCTAATTGTACTTCATCAGTTACTTCTGTAACTTCTTCACCAAAATCATTTTCTTTCCAATTCTTGTCTATTGTAACACTTGCATACCATTTGTTATTCTGTTTCAAGTAATCTAAGGCAGCAAAAACGTGCTTTGGGTCTACAAACTGATATTCAAAATATCCTTTGTAATTTAATTTCCTTTTCAATTTTACACGCAACAACAAATTTTCATCTTCCTTCAGCGGTAGATTTGCTACCTTTTTCATGTCTGATGGCACACAAACAACCGGTCCATGAACATTCTTCTGACCACCATGAGGAAGCCCCATTACCTTCATAAAAGGTATTTGTAATGCAATTAGGTGTCTTTCGAGGCTATTCAAGTCGGAAAGTTCCTTCGGAATATCTTCCAAAATCAAATTGTTCACGGTCGCCTCTGCTGGAATTTTTCCTTTTAGAATCTTCCTATGACAGGTAAAGCAAATCCACAATGATGATCTTGTACAGTTCGGAAGGCAAAATTCTGAACACTGATGCAAATATTTTGTCTGTATGCAGACTTCGGCTGCTGATGCTCCTTCTGTGTTCTTTTCATAAGATGGGGGATTGCATCTTTGGACTTGATTTTCAAACAAGAGCCGATTACAACAACAACATATGTAATTAATGCCTTCCTTTACTTTACACCTAAACAAGGCTGCTACTTCCTCTTCGTTATCTAGTTTTTGTCTTTTTGCTCTTCTTTGCTGTATTAATGCATCTTTTTTCTTTAATCTGACATTAGAACTTGATGCATACATTTCTTTACTATAGACTTTAGCTCTTGTTCTGAAGCCATCATCTGTTTCATACTTCATTGACCTTTTCCTAAGATTTCTTTTCCTGTATGATTCATCAGTATTGTATCTCCGAATACTTGCAGAATTTACACGCTTTTTGTGAGCTTCATCACTATTGTAGATCTGCTTACTCCTAATCTTAACATTTTCTCTGTGTTTTTCATCTGATTGGTATTTAATTATACTTCTCTTTTTCATCTCTTCTCTGTGTTTTTCATCTGATTGGTATTTAATTATACTTCGCTTTTTCATCTCTTCTCTATGCTTTGCATTAGTTTGATATTTCACTGTACTTCTTTTCTTCATCTCCTCTTTGTGTACAGGATCTGTTCTGTACTTCTCTTTGCTTCTCAGTTTTACATCTTCTCTATGCGAAGTGTTTCTTCTGTATTTCTCTGTGCTTATCTCTCTCTTAACATCTCGATTTTTGTCATACAACTTCTTACTTCTTTCTCTGCATTTGGTATCAGATCTATATTTTTCCTTGTATCTTTCCTTCACAAATGATTGGTAATACTTGTCTTCTCTATATTTAAGAGCCGCTGCAGCTAATTTTCTGTTTCGTAGTACTGGGTTCTGATTATATTTCTCTCTCTTTATGTTTTTCTGCTTTTCATAAGAGGTTAATCTTGATGAAGATTTCCTGATATTCCTCCTTTGCATAAAATGTTCTTCAATTTTCTCATGCATAAGTACTGTTTCATTTCTTTCCAAGTTGACATGCATAGAAATCACAACATTGTAATGGTTTTGATGTAAATGATGCAAATAAATTGCTCCACGTCTTTTGTTCAGACACTTGGTAACCATGTCCCCCGAGAACTTCAGCCATTGACCTCCAGAATATGTAAAAATATCAACTCTCAAAAAGTGTGCCATAGCCAAAATTTCTACCTCAGTTGCCCATGTCCCTTCTTGTCTCATCAACGAAGCAGAAAGATGACTCTCAATAGACCCCTCTCCATTACGTAAAAATGTTTTGAATAACTCTTGATTTGTCATCATGTGTCCGCAAACAGCACTTCGAATGGAACTATGAAAATCTTCTGAGTTTGATACACTATAGGAAACTGCTCTGAAGAAACAATTACCATCTCCAATAATTTCTTTTTCTGTTGCAGGTGAAGTTAATTCTTTTTCTACAACTTGAGAGATATGTTCATTTTCAATGCACATTAAAGGAACATTCAGTTGTTCACACAGATTCCTTTTGACATCTTCATTTAGAGGCAAAAACATAAACCGTTCGATTTCATGAGATAAAATCATAAAATCATCATTCTTCAACATTTTATTGTTCCCTTTTGACTCTCTCTCTGCATCAACAGTCCTAACAAGTGATTCAAAATTACTATCTGTGTCTGTCATAACAGCAGTTTTGCAATACACCCCAGTTAAATTACAAATCACGTTCGACGAGTATCCCATTGAAATAGCTAAAGAATGAACATGCATATACACCTGTCCCAGATCAGCTAGAAAAATGCTTGTGCTTTTCCCATTTTCATTCACCATTCCATTAACAGACCTTGAGTGAGAATCAAACAGAAAAAAACCATGTTCAAATTTGCCAATTAAAAAAGAGTTTCCTCCATAACAAACAAAACCACCATCTGTCTCTCCAAGAGATATTTCTAATGCTTCATTCAGTGGCAAGGCATGAAAATCTGCATAATTCAATTCATCACTTGGCAAAATCACACTGGTCAGTGGCTCATCTGCTTTGAAAACATATGACATATCAAAACATTCAAAAAGTTGTGGTAATTCCTCTACCAACAAGTATGTATTATTTATAGATGAACTTCTTTGCAGAAATGTGTACAGTTCATTGCCTGTAATAAGTATCTGGTCCATGTCTTCTGATGTCCAATACACTGTGTTTTTCATTTTGTGATAAGAAATACTTGCCAGACAATTTGCAACACACTGAGTACCAGCATTTTCTCCAAACATTATGTCTCCCTGATGAAAAGTCCCTTGAATTACTTTTTTTGAGACAAAATTAAAGTTTTCATTACTTGGAAAATTAGCCTTAACTATCAAATTTTTTCCACAAGCAAATTCATTGTCATTGAGATTTCCTAGCATGTTATTCCTTTGTGATGCAATAACATTCCTTTGCCTCTTTCTCCCTCTTCCAGCATTTTTATTTACTTCAAGATCATTCTCATTTTCTATTTTGCCATTTATATCCTTCATTGTCCTTGTCTGTTGATTCTCATACAGATTCACATGTATGGCAGTTACACGTTTTTCATTCATATTCTCTGTAACCTCACTCTCTTCATTCTCATTAAGATTCTTTGATATCTCATTATGGCTGTCATACATATTCTCTGATATCTTAAAGCACTGGTTTTCTATAATACTTTCTGATATCTCATCATATATATTCTTTGATATCTCATCATATATTTCCTCTGATATATCATTGTTCTGGTTCTCATATATAGTTTCTAGTATCTTGTGTTCGTTCAGAATACGTTTTGTTTTTCGTTCAGTATCCGTTTTGTTTCTCGTTAAGGTTTCCTCATCTTTTAGAATACTGCTGGTCTCTTCCTCCCTGGAGGTATCCAGCTGCGCCTGACCTGCTGGACCAGACACGTGCACGGTGTCCAGTCCAGGTGCCCTCGGTGGAGCACAAACCCACGCTGGGGAGTCAGGGGACGGTGCCTTGTCCTGTTCACGGACAAACAGACGACTTCCTCGAGGAGATGGCAACCTCGAGGCAGGTGAGTGCATTCTCTCGCGAAGAGAGGCCTGCACTCTGGCCAGGGGTTTTTTACTATTAGGAAACCCCATGGAAACCTGCCCCAGAAAATTACTGGGGGGAGCAGAGATTGCTCCATCCACTGGTTCAACAGAAACACTGGACTCTACAACCAGCTCATTGGGAGGAGTGTCTGGATACCGAGACTGCTGTCTCTTCTCCCTCATTCTCATTTTTTGTTTCTCCCTCTGCTTCCTGCCATCAAATGTTTTACGTTTCGGCATCTACAAAATGACAAGAAAAAAACCAAAACAGTGGTGATTAAATTCAAGATTCATTATTCTGAAGGAGTATATGTTCCCTTAAACCCTTAACTTGGACTGAAAGTAATTTTAAGACGACGTAATTTTCTTTCCAAATGTATTGTTACTAGGCTCAAGTTCAACAAGAGTCCCATGGGCTTAATTGGTCACCTGAGTAACAGCAGTGTGGCTTTTGTACATTGATGTGCATTATAATTACAGGGCTGATGAAATCCTTTTTGAAGCTTTATAGTGCAATGGATTTATCCCTTAAGTGTAGTTAGGTTTGGCATGCATCCTCAGCCATTTTAAGATACTAGTATGACCTGAACCGTCTGAACGGGATTCCGTACATTTCCAATAGATGTACAATTGATGTGCAAAATAAAAATCTTGTTGTATTTTTCTAATAAATTACAAAAAAATTCAAAGTACAAGAACTATGCTCATCTCTGATAAAAATAAGAACTTCTTAACTTGAGAACATTTGAGTTTTTATGAATAATTTAAATGTTTTCCTTTGAAAAATTGGAATCCCCCCATCTACCCCCCCCCCCCCCCCCCATGTGGACCAACCCTACTCCTGAAGAATATAATTTTGACAAATTTTATTCTTCACTATCGGAACTGACTAAAGTTAGAGCTTTTCTAGACAATTGGTGTTTTAGAAGATGATTTTTAAAGATTTTTCCTTACATATTCCTATGTAAAATTTGGACACCCCCCCCCCCACCCCCATGGATCATGATTTGAACAAACTTGAATCTTCTCTAACTGATGTTGCTTCCATACAAGTTGCAACTTTTCTACATGATCAGTTTCTGAGAAGATTTTTAAAGATTTTTCTCTATATAATCAAATTTGAAAATTCAACCCCCCCCCTGTGGCCCCACCCTACCCATAAGAATCATAATTTTATCAAAGTTAAATCTACCTTAACCACGGATGTTTTCACACAAGTTAGAGCTTTTATGGCTGATCAGTTTCTGAGAAGATTTTTAAAGATTTTTCTCTTTACATTCCTATGTAAAAATTTGACCCCAATTGTGGCCCCATCCTACCCCTGGGGATCATGATTTGAACAAACTTGAATCTACACTACCTGAGATGCTTCGTCACAAGTAATAGTTTTTCTGGCCAATCAGTTTCTGAGAAGAAGGTTTTTAGAGATTTACTCTATATGTTCCTATGTAAAATTCAACCCTCCATTGTGGCCCCACTCAACACCTGGGGATCATGATTTGAACAAACATGAATCTACACTACCTAAGGATGCTTCCACACAAGTTTCAGCTTTCCTGGCTGATCAGTTTCAGAGAAGATTTTTAAAGATTTTATCTATATCTTCTTATGTAATAATCCCCCCCCCCCAATTGTGGCCCAACCCTACCTTCGGGGATCATGATTTGAACAACTTGAATCTACACTACCTGAGGATGCTTTCACACAAGTTGCAGCTTTTCTGGTCAAATGGTTTTTGAGATTTTTGAAAAATACCAACAAATTTTCTATTATTTTTTAGTATCTTCCCTTGAAAGAGGGCGTGGCTCTTCATTTTAATAAACTTGAATCCCCTTACCTAAGGACGCTTTGTGCTAAATTTGATTAAAATTGGCCCAGTGCTTCTGGCGAAAAAGTCAAAAATGTAAAAGTTTACAGACAGACGGACGCTGGACAAAAAGTGATCAATAAAGCTCACTTGAGCTTTCAAAACCCAAGCACTATGAACATTCTGATATATGTACAATCGATCTGCAAAAAAAACTTCATATTTTAAACACAGGTAATCAAAGATTATGAAGCTCACCTCGACGAACGTGATTTATAAGTATGGCAACTCTCGCATCATATTATTATGTCTAGTTAGTGTACATCTCAAGATCAATTTAATATATTAAGTGTGTTTAAGTAGGACTTAAAGTTACTTGGACATAGACCTGTTCAAAAGACTTTTAACCTGTTTACTGATTAAGAAAATTTTGGTCATTGATAGCAAGTCTGGATGTTTTCATCCATACCGTCTTGTATAAAATCTAGTCAAACGTCTATCAAAAAATTATTTGAATGCGAGGATACAACTGATTAACAGCAAACCCCTAAATATAATAAAATTTACTTTTATCAATTTCATTTCCCATTTGAAACAAGATTACCTATGGTATGGTTGTTTGCAAACAAACCAACACCACATCCGTCGATCTGCCGTTTGTGTAATGCTCCACCAAATCAGGTGCAATATCATGTTTACTTATTGCAATAAAATGACAATTTTATCACTTACATTTAATTTGGAGACCGAGTCCAACAAAAATTAAATTTACATAAATTTAATTTTTATCGGGTACGGTCTCCAAATAAAATGTTAGGGAAAACCTAGCTTATATCATATTTGGTGAATTTTTATACCTTATCGTATTTTTACCACCATATCTTGATTAAGCAATGTTAAATGTTATATATTTGCAATGATTTGTCAAAAACCAGGAAGGCACCATTTGGTTTTAGTGTACAATTCAGTTGAATAAATGAAAAAAAAAAACCTTTTAATACTTTAAGAAACTTATTTCTTATGTGCATTTATATGGCAGTGCAGAAAAAAAATCTGGATAATTGCCAACTTGACAATTGCTAGAAGACTGGTTAGCTGAACACCTTAATAATAATCGGTCCAAATTACACCACCCTACACTATATTATCATAAGAGCCGTGCCCTAACACTACAACCTCTGATCCAAAGGCCATGAAATTCATTATTTTGAAAGAGGCACTCTTCCTCATCATAACTATGTACTTAGTTCATGGGCTTAATATCCAGGAGCAGAGAAGACTTTAAAAAAATTACTGTTTTTTCACTAGGTAATTAGTAGAACCCTGCCCTAACACAAGAACCCCTGACCCAGGGGCCATAAAATTCATTTTTTTTTAGGAATCATTCTTCTTCATCATAACTATGTGCCATTACTAAGTTCAATGTCTAAATACCAGGAGCAGGAGAGGAGATTTTAAAAGAATTAATGTATTTTCACTATATAATCATTAGAGCCCAACCCTAGAGCAAGAACTCCTGACACGGGGGCTATGAATTTCACAATTTTGGTAGAGAGCTCAATGTTTATAACAATCATGCCAGCAGTTCGACTGCTTGAGATCCAGGCGTAAAGAAGAACATTTTTTAATGATTGCATAAATTTTGATGGTTTTAGTCCCACCCCTCAGGCCCAGGGGTGGGGTGGGGGGGTTTCAGGGGCCATGAATTTCACAAGTTTTACTACCCTTCAGCCATAGATACTATATGCCAAATTTGGTTGAAATTGGTTCAGTGGTTCCAGAGAAGAAGTTAGAAATGTTTTAAAAGTTTGGAACTGACGAACAACATGACAAACAAAAACAGATGGCAATAAGTCACTTGAGTGATTAAGGTGTCCTAAAAAAAAGAACAAAAATTCTAAACTTAGACCATGAGAATTCTACTCCAATTTTAAAAAACACATTTCATACATTATACAATAGAACATTTTCTTTTTCTAAAATTCTTTAACGTTAACAAACAATGCTGTTTATTAATTAAACAAAATGAAATCCGTACTATTTAGAAATACATGTCCACTTAAAAAAATTTATAAATCACTAAAGTTTTCAAGTTTCATGATTAAATGACAAACAAAAACTCTTCAATTACAAATTCTTTCAGTATATGCCCTAAAATTCAAAGATTGTCTGAATCTAATGAAAATACACACTACCATCTTAAACACATGTTTGTACTTTGTATAAAGAACTAACTTATATATACACTTCTATCCTGTATTCAACAAGAGGCCAATGGGTCACATTGCTCACCTGAGTAACATTACCCATAAGTCTAATAAAAGCAGCTACATGTAACTCTAATCAAAGTAGCTTTATAAAGTCAATAAAATATTTAAGCCAGTGCTGTTTCAGTGGTAGTTGTGTCAAAAACTAAAAGTAAATGCTTTAATACATAACATTTATATTTTCTACTGTATTTGTCTGTGATATCATTTGGCCTAAAAAAAAAATAATTGTTTGTTTCCGCTTTCATGCTGAAAAAAATTTTTCAAATATTTTTTTTCCTTTAATATTGCATTATCCATACATGCAAGTTAGATACTGACACTGCTGAATGGCAAAAAATGAGAAATACTTTTAATATCTTTCCTGACTATTAAGCTGGTCTAAAGAAAACACAAAAATGATATATCAGACAAATACTTCCTCTGCCAGTGATGAGAGTATTATTAATACATGTATCTACAACACAAGGAAATATACACCCATTTTGAAACAAAACATTTGAGTTACACTGATTTGAAAAGAGTAATTGCTACAAGCGTTTTTGTGACCAAAATTTTGAGTAATTTTCTTCCAAATTGGATAAAAATGCAAATAAACGATTTTCCATCAAAATTCTTTTACCCGTAATAAAAGTTTTGAGTCGGCGTAAAAAAGTTAGGGTCGGTCGGGAAAGTGATAACAAACAACTTTTTTATGCCTTACGAATCAATTTTGAAGCATAAAACATAATCATTTCATAAATGATGAGTGACACAAAATGGGCAGGTCTTATAGCATAATCAAGAAACATATGGCTGCATTGTAATACATAACAGGTGCTACATAAAGAAATAGTGACTTTAATTTATGTTGTTTTAAAGTGTAGAAATTGGAAACAATATAAATACATGTATAAGTAATAAAGACTCTTTATTTGAATATTATGAGGTGATGATTCCGGTCGAAGTGAGGTCAAATCTATCATACAGCCATTCAGGCTTTATTGGATTTGACCACGCCCCAACCAAAATTATCGCCTCATAATACTCGAAGAATGATTCCTTATTCGATAAATAATATTCCAAATGGTAGAATTGCAGTTCTTAATAATTAAAAATATTTTGAATAGGGATGTCAACAAGTAATCAAGTCCTTGACTATCACTAGTAGGTCATTAATCATTGACTAAAATTTACTTGTTATAAAGTGGGAAAAAATCAAAACATATTATTTTAACTCCTCACATGTTCTTTTTGCAGCATTCTTAATTCCTTACAGTCTGTTCCATTGGTGCTCCTTGAGAATTTTTTTTTAAAGTGGTTAATATATCGGATTTTTTCATTTTGTTGAAAATTCCTGAATTATTTATAATTAACAAATACATGTATAAAATGTTCTTGAAAAAAAACCAATGAATTAATTTAGGAAACATATGAAATCTAAATAGAACATCTAACTTATTACTTTCAATTGCTATGAGTATAACCAATTTAATTATCAATTAGCAATCAGACAAAGGCATTGCAGCCATTACGATATTGTGATTATAATTATAAGTGAAATGGAATCATCATATACTATACTCTGTCCCAAGTTTTTGCTTCCACCACCTGTCACTTAATATTTCAATAATCATATAGACCTCTGTGCTCATGCAAACAACATTATCCGCTATTCTAATATGAAAAATGTCCAGATTATCTGTTTTGAAGTGCCCCCTCAACAGCTTCAGCTTTCAATACACAACCCAAAATAGAACATCTTCGCTAAGCCAAGGGTTTTCGGTCCACTTTGCTCCCCATAAACCCTTGGCAGATTTCGTTACGAAAACTTGGTGACAAGCTTCATTTTATGATTAGCTGCAGCTGCGAGTAGCTGATCCAATCGCAGTGCTTGAAAATATAAACTTTAAAAGAAAATATGTGTGATCTTTGGTAAAACATTCGGTGCTTTTAACCAGTTGAGACACAAGTTCTCGGGTACAGTGCCTCCCCAACGATGGTCGAACCAGATCACTTTAAAAACCATTATATGTTACTGGGATTGAACATAGTTCTATAAACTTGTCAAGGCTCGCATGCTAGCATGGGAAGTAAACATGGCGAATATAGAATTAAAGATTCCTATCCCGCTAGTATATATACGTTTTTGCTTGTGGTTATTGCTTATAAAGGTTCAATGAGCTGCGTTTTATTTGATTTCTTTGGTACGCAATATTCAAGACAACAATACCTGATTTTATGGCATGAAAACTTTCATATAAATCGGCAACTTTTTCACTCCCGGTACAGGTCCTTACTAAACACTATGAATAAAACATCTCATGCTTTCCCTAGATTATAACCATAATTCATATAAAATAGCATCGTTAATCATGTTCTGATATTCGGTAATCAACATGTTTTCAAGTTGTATTAATGCCATGATGTGTATATAACCCGTTGTTTAATTCGATTAAAATATATCTGAAATTTAGGACCCAGATTCAGCATCCAAGTCTTTCAAGTCCATAAGTCCAGATGCATCATCCATGCAAGTTTGGTGAAGATAGGACAAGTAATAACTTAGATACAGGACCTGCAACAAAAACTTTAACCAGGTCCTGACGCCGACACCGAGGGTATAGCATAAGCTCCCCATGACTTCGTCTCGGTGAGCTAAAAATGATGGAAGCAATAATTTGGGATACTCTATATGAGAGCGAAGCTGTAAATGATCAGAAGGACATTAAGGGGGGAGTTGTCCAGCATTTGATTAACATGCATCACCAGCTTCCTTACCATTTTGAAGGAATATTGTATAAATTTTTTAGAAAAAAATATAGATAATTAACAAAAAAAACCCGTTCTCTACAGTTTCACAATTTATTGCAATTAAAATGCAGCTAAGTTCAACAACCTTCTGCAGCAGAAGTACATCATACTTCTGCCGCTAGCAGCTCAAAAGGGTAGCCCCAAGATGTTTAGGCCCTTCATTGATAAGACGCTTAGGCCCCAAGATGTTTAGGCACCAGCCTACATTTTTCTAACTTAATTATAATTTTCATTTTATTTTTTAAATGAATAATGGTTTAGGCACCAGCATACATTTGTCTAAGTTAATTATAATTTACATTTTATTATTTAAAACTTCATTTACAAGGTGGTTTATAAGGTGGTTAATGTGTATTTTTACTGCATATATATATATACTGTAAACGTCTTTAATTTCATGTGTCTAAAATTTCACGATTTCCTGTATAAGTACCTTTCACAGTGTTTTTAATTTCACTGATAATCGATTTCTTATCCTAGAAAAGTAAATCCTGATTATAAATAATCTGATGAGTGATGAACCTGCATCATGTAATTTTGTTATTTTCTTTTGTAAAACGTAAAATCAAAGCCTTATTTAGGTAAAGTGCTATGAGAATAATAAAACATGTTTGTGTCGAATGTAATAAGCACTGGTGTAAAATGCGCATTTGATATTTTGGGCACGAAAATTATGGGGGAAACGTGTGTGAAATCTGTTAGAAAGAAGTACACCGTTATAATCAATCAATCCTAAAATGAGCTGTTCAAGATGGATGCCGATCGCAAACAACTTCATGGTTGTACAGGGGCTTTTGCCCTAGGGAGATGTCCGAGATAATAAGTGAAAATTAGTACCCGTGTTCACAATGGCTTCGATAGGGCCGCAGAGATAAAGATGAAACGAATATTCCGTTATAAAAATTGTTTAATTACGATATTAATTGTATTAAATTAATGTAATACTCATTCTTGCTATTTTTAACGAATTTTAAATATACTATGATTACGATAAACAAGTAGTTACTTAGGCCGGGCTTAAGCTTATTATCTGTAATGGCGGCCTACACGGAGATGGTGAATGCACAGCTGAATATATTCACGGTGGCTAAATGTTCACGGAAAATTGTCTGACCGTGAACATAGTGAAATTAAAAACACCGTAATGTTTTCCACGTCTACAGTATACTTAACATGATATGCTTAAAATGATTGCTTGTTTATTCAATGATTTTGTTTTTCATTGATAATAAAAGAATATAAATGATCTCGATGTGTTTTTGTTTTGCCTGCCAAAGAAATACCAGAGAATAATGTTACAGTCATTTCACGCATATCTTTTACAATTTAATGCTATGCTATGGTATGCGATTTTAATGATATGCTATGAGATTTGTATGGTATGCTATGAGATTTGTATGCTATGCCATAAGAAATTTAAATGAAGGGCTTAATGATATGGTATGCTATGCTATGCTATGCTATGGTATGCTATGAGATTTGAACAAAAACGCCTCCATACACAGAAGAGTTCCACACATTTCGAAGTAAAATAATAAGAAGATAAAGTGTACCACAAATCTATCATGTAAACATTTATTTTTTCAATAAAAACATTTAAAACCGAGTAAAAATAATATTGTATGCTATGCTATGGTATGATATGACAAATGCGATTCTAAGAGATTGTATGCTATGGTATGAAATTCCAATGCTATGATATGAGATTTCAATGTTATGCTATGAGATTTTAATGCTATGCTATGCTATGGTGTATGTTGTAAAAGATATGCTTGAACTGACTGTAATAATCTATTTATTAAAATATACATCTTCATACCCAAATACAAGTTTTTGAATTGCGAACTGCGTTCTAGAACGCAGTTCACTAATCGATTGCGAAAAGGTCAAAATTTCAAAAAGTAGAGAAGACTTCTTCACCAAATTTTCATGATGGCAGTGGTATACCACCAGTAGATGCCCCTGAAAATTTCGAGCCCCAAATATGAATTCTAACTTTTGAATTGCGGACTGCGTTCTAGATAGAACGCAGTTCACTATTCAATTGCATATTAGCCCGATTCTTAAAAACTAGAGAGAGCTGCATCACCATATTTTCACAGTGGTAGTGAAATACCACTAGTAGATGCCCCTGAAAATTTCGGGCCCCAAATATGAATTCTAAATTTTGAATTGCGAACTGCGTTCTAGAACGTAGTTCACTATTCAATTGCGAACTGCGTTCTAAAAACCGATCGCCATTGTATGTTTACTACAAATCAAAGTAAATTGCATTTATTGGCTCAAAAGTGCTTAAAAGCCATGTTCTTTTAACTATCAGTTATTATTATAAGCAACATGTGCCTAAACATCTTGGGGCCTAAACATCTTACCTGGGGCTAACCGTCTTGGGGCCTAAACATGTTGGGGCCTAAACGTCTGCAATTCCTCAAAAGCATTGAAACAGCTATTTTCGATGTGCAACACATATTCATGATACTTACAGTGATTTCTTGAGCTGGGAAAACGTTCTAAAAATTTCGTAATTCTTAGAACAGTTAGGTAAACAGTTGCGTAGATGAAAGTTTGCAGAACTCTGAACAGCGTAGGTTACTTCCACTATGTAAACAAGCTGACGTCATACATCATTTATAGTAAAGCGTACTAAAGATGATTCGGATTGCGCAAATATGAAATTATAAGTGAGGCGTGTAAAATGTCTATACACGGACAGATAAGATTTTGAATATCAAAATATCAACAAACTTACAATTAAAAAAAAATAAATATATTTAAAACAACAGATATATTACATATCATCATTTAAATTATGTTTAATATATATATATACTTTGAATATGTTGATTCATATTGGGTATATATGTATGTACTTATCAGAACCTCCAAATAGTGTCATTTTTAGAACTCTTATAATGTTGGCCTGGGATCCATATTTTCGCCATAATCTCAATGAGATTCTTATGGTTTGTTAAATATATTAAAAACTGAATATAGTTAGAAATTGTGCATGGTTTTGCAAATTTGCATTAAAATATATTTTAATAGATGTAATAAAAAATAGATTAAAAATATTATTGTATTTTACGACTAAACCAAGTGCGCGTTTGCGCTATCTTATCCCCTCTCCTATCTTCTTTAACATCCTTTTGTAAAAAGACGGCAAAATAAAAACATTAAGAAACTCGGCATATTGTAGATCGGTTGGGAGGGGTTATATATTTGTTTAGTACACATGCAGGCTTTCAAAAGCGGATTCTACACATATGCTTCGATTACCAGACGCATCCCCTCCATTTGTTTACCTTTGCCGGACTCATGCCTGCACTGGCAAGTGGGGGCTTCAAGGCAGACCCCGACTTGTTACTACCTCCCTTGTGAACTTTCCGCATTTGCAACATATATAACCCGGTGCACGTACATCCTATAATCATCGGGCAAATATAACGAAGAAACTGCAGGGGTTTTTTTAAGAATAAAAAAAAGAACTCATTTTTTTAATTTTCATAAGTATCTATTATCTACATCTGAAATTGTAATTACCGAAGATTCTGGAGGCTTCGCCTCCTGCACGATCCCCAACAAGGTGAGAATAAGACAGGTTGATCAAGCAAGGTGTGAATATCGTCTTAATGTGTTGAAGTCTGGCTTGTTATTTCATCAGAGTCCACGCAGTAATTAACAGAAATAAACACGCCTAACTGTATTAATCTTTTAAAACGCTAGTATATATAATTTTTTTTTTAGAAATAAAAATATACCGTTCAAATCGGTCTAAAACGTTGCATAATATTTCGACTTTTTGTTTTTACGCACTAATGCTAAATCAAAGGATAGTTGATATTCTTTTTATCTATATCAATATAACTGAGAAAAAAAAAACCAGTTATATGAGTTGAATTATTTTCTTACAAAGTATCAGTGAACATGCATTTAAATTATTTGTGGTTTAAAAGGTAGAAGAACACGAAGCGTTGTGTATTAGAGAGAGAGAGAGAGAGAGAGAGAGAGAGAGAGAGAGAGAGAGAGAGAGAGAGAGAGAGAGAGAGAGAGAGATTTAGTGTTCAGGAATTCAATATAAACGCAACATTTGTCAATAAACGCATGTATACATGTATACATATCTAATTGTTTGAATAAATACAAAACAGCCCTTCTTTTAAAGCCATGTTAAATACTAAAAACGTTGGTGTATTGCTAAATGTTGTGTGTATACAATCATTGAGATGGTGGTATTTCTTTGATGCCGGCAAAGTGATACAGTGAACTCTAATGCGGTCGAATTGCAGGGGTGCTTCGACGGCATGTCTTTGATGCCGGCAACGCGACAAGCGTCCGAATTTAGCGAGCTGCTGACAGAAGAGAGCTTTATATTTGTACTGAAAAAAAGCCGCTATTATTTTTATTTATGACAAAAAGAAAACGGAAAACATTCAAATCCATCATTATAAAGATAAAATCGTTAAACAAAACACAAATAAGCAAGAAAAAATAATCGGCACTCGGGGACTGAACCCGGGTCGCCTGGGCACAAGTCAACCACTCTAACGACTGAGCTACGCAGACTCTCGCTTCAGAATTTTGGAGCCCAAAATCTCGGGAATGCGTGGATCGGTTTTAAAACAGATTTCATATTCAGAAGTTTTGAGACCGTCTCTATCGAATAGTAACATAAAAAAAATTCAAGTCCAAAAAATTGAAAAATTAAGGTTTTTCATATCCTTCCGTTGACGACCGGAAGTGACGGCGGACGTTCGGATATGCGAAGGGCACTGCGGCCGTTCACTCTCTACCATCTCTGAAAATTTGAAGGTTCTATCTTAAATACTTTTTGAGAAAAATCGTGAACAAGCAAAAACGTAAAATCTTTAATATTTCGGTACCGGAAGTGAGGACCAAAAAAAGCTCGTGTAATTTTCTTACAAATTTTGTCATGAATAAGATCTGAAAGTTTCATGAAAATCGGCTGAAGCATTTTTGAGAAAACGTGGGAGAAAAAAAAAAGAATAATAATAATAATAGAGGAAAAGAATCAAAGCAATAACAATAAGGTCTTCCGTTAGAAACGGAAGACCTTAATAATAATAATAGAGGAAAAAAAACAAAGCAAAAACAATAAGGTCTTCCGTTTCCAACGGAAGACCTTAATAAGAAACAGTACGAAAACAAAAAGGTCTTCCGCTGGAAACGGAAGACCTTAATAATTATATTTTTATCAATTTTATTTTTATATAATTTTAAAAATTGTAGGTTTTCACATCAGAAATTAAAGAAGGGCCAACGTATGAGTCTGGGATTGATTTGTCAGGCAATGATAACTGCTTGGAAGTAATCCCTGACAATGCTTCGCCTCCGTGCATGACATCCAATCCAAAACCCAATTGTAGTTTCCTATATTTTGATTTAGAAACAACTGGATTTGGTAAGATATTTAATTTAAAATTTACTGATTTACCAAAAACTGGGAGATTTTTTGTTTAAATTTCTATTTCTTGAGATTTTTTTATGACTGGTAGGTCCAACAGCTGAGATTGTGCAGTTGTCATGTGTATGCGGTGATGAAAAGTTCAACAGATATGTTCTTCCTAACTCATCCATTGATGCCAAAGCTTCAGCTGTGACAGGACTTCACATAGTGAGTGGGAATTTGTTTCACAAACAAACAAAACTTGATTCCATAGATGTAGAAATTTGTTTGAATGAATTCCATGCCTGGTTACAAATTTTTCATAAGCCTTTACTTGTGTGCCATAATGGCAAAGCATTCGACTCAGTTGTTTTTATAAGAACAGTTCTAAAACATCATAAAAGCGGATTGATGACAGCAGTGGAAGGGTTTGTCGACACGCTGCCTCTTTTCAAGGAACTTTTACCAAATCGCACCACATATAAACTCGAAAGTCTTGTCAGTGAGACAGTTAACTTCCCATTTGAATCCCACTCTGCTTTAGAGGATGCTAAAGCTCTTCAGGCGTTAGTACAACACCATCAGGTTACTGAGGACCTTTTATTAAAACATAGTTTTGGGGTAGGTTATGTAGAGGCCAGCATTTGTCTCAAGACCCAGACAGAAGAACTTCAAAAAACCCTCAAGCCTTTAGAGTCCTGTGTATCAAAGTATATGTTAAAAATAATGTCTATGTCTGGTCTTTCTTACCAACACTTAAAACTTGCTTGTGAACGGGGGGGGGGGGGGGGGGGGGGCAGAGGGAATTCAGAAAATTTTAAGGGAAAAAACAGTAGTGGAACAAAAGGGTAACAAAAGACAAAAGCATTATTGAAAAAATATTTTCTCACTTCAATTGATCTCATGAATAGATGTATGAATTTTTCTTTGTTTTCACAGACTAGAAGGTTTCTGTAAGTATTTTTATTCATTATCTATATCCAATTGCTTGTGGGCACTGTGACTGTTTTACCTGCATAAAAAGTAAGTGTTTGTGGTGAATAAAACAACCTTTTTGTTTTTCTGTCATTCAGAGCTTCTTTTAATTTTTGTTTGCCTACTCCTATTTCATTTGCATTTTATTTCATATATTTTGCTTTCCTTTACTTCCTTTCCCTATATGTACATGTATACATGCATGTATTGTATTTTTGTGTGTCTGCACATAAATATGTGCTTGTACATGTTTTGTTCTTGTATCAGTGTTTGTGTATGTGAATGCATGTCTCATATTTTTATTATTTGTGTTATTATTTGTTATCACCAGATTATGCAAATATTTTTATCACATGTATTTATTTACATGTACTATGAATATTAAAAATATCAAAAACCCTATAATTTTTACTGATAGCATCTTATTGTAAGGTAAATAAAGTAAATTTTATATTCTATAGTACCGATAAAAATTCAGGTTGTGGCCGTCTATCAAGTTCAACAGCAATTTATGATGTTAAAAGTGTAAGAAAAGTAACTTTAAATGCTGGTGTCCTACCAGTGTGTTTCAGTCCTTGGTAACAGGAAAGATAACTCCAAATAGGAACTTTGAAACCAAGGTTTTTTAAAATATTTTTTTTTACATCTATAAATAAAATTTTCATTCAATTTATTGTTTTTATTTATTTCATTTACACTTCTTGTATGTTTTCAGATTTAAATCCAAATTTTTCATCCACAGGTTTAACGGAAAATGCAAATTGTCATTTTTTTATAATTTATTTTATTTTTTAAGGTAGTCCTATACTCGGCACTAAATGGGCTCAATCATTAAAAGCTTAGCTTTAAATGATAAATATACATTCTAGCAATACATATACAAAAGAAAATATGTATGTTTACATGCAAGTTTGTTTGTTATCACCTCTCAGACGGGTGTACCCCCTTGCGAAAATTATTGACAATTATGAAATTTGCCAAACGTCCGTTTTTCCTAAAAATAATTACCAATTTTGGGAAAATTAGAACTGAAGATACATAATAGAGTATAAATATTTATTTAAGCCATATCTCATCAATAATTTTGCGCAAATTTTTGTAAGTAAGTACGCTTTATGAACCTGATGTATCAAAATAGAATACAAAAAGTGCAATGCTAGTATCGCGTTTGATAATTTTTTTTTACTATTTTATGGACTCAAACTTAAATTCATGGTTTTTATTCTATAGATTGACATCTTAGAAAAAAGATTTGGTAAAATAAATTATATGTTGACGGATTACTTTTCACGCTGTAAGCTCTAAACCAAGTAGACCCTGACGAAAAAATCCGTAAAAATCACATTTTGCTACAGTTTTCTGCCTAGATCTGTCAACAATGTTAGATATCATTTAAACATTAATTAATTGACAATTGATTAAATTCGAAATAGCTTCTGTCTCTGAATTTAAACCGGTTTTAGTAAAAGAAAAAGAAAAATTCGGGGGGAGGGGGATCAAAACAAAGAAGATATAAGCATACCTGAGATCCTGGTTAATCAGAAACTTCGTTTTTCATTTTACTTTAACAGAATCGAGTTTCTCAACATTAATCATTTGTATCTCTCATAGAATACATATATTACCGTTCTAATTGCTTATTATTGCTATTGTTTACAACAGCGACGTAGAGCAAAATCAATACCGGGTATCAAAAACGCTTTATAAAAGTCAAACCAATATTGTAAAATCCGTATTATGACGTAGTGCGATACCCGGACTACTTTAATAACAAAATTATCATTGTTATAAAAATGTTGTTGTTGGTTTTTGGTTATGAAAGTAATGGACATAAGTAATAAAGAAATAATTGTTTGGATTTTATAAGGAATTCATGAAAAAAAAATCTTTTACCTTTTTCACAAATAATGTTTAAAAAAAATCATATAAATCAATTGCGTATACCTATAATCTTTGAAGAGGTTAATTTGCTCTTTTAAAGTTATGCTCTTTGATAATAACACAAAAGTTAAAGATGTGTGGAGGACCCTTAAGTTGATGTTTTGATTAAAATACAGCCTTTTTTATACCAGATTGCCGCTTTTATGTTTTTATATGAATTTACTGGCTTTATATTTGAATTGTCCTTCAAATATCCTCCTTGTTTCATGTTATTAAATCTTTGTCCCTCAATCTTTATCTCTGCTGCTATGAATATTGTTTATTTTCCTATATTTAAACCTGATTCTCCCAGTGCAAAGCTGAATCATTCAGTCTATGATTGATACAAAAACCGGAAACTTCAGATCATAGTGAGCAAACATTAATTTATACTTTGTGTATATCATCATATCATCATTTTCCCCTTTCCACCCCCCCCCCCCCCCAAACACAGACACAAACGAACGATATGCATGTACATGTAGTATCAACCATAACACTAAAGATAATGCACATCAATTTTCTTAAATACATTTTATCTCCTAATCTACAGTGTTCGAAATTAAATCAAAAAACCTGTTTTAATAACTTGTGTCTTACCTGGATATAAACAGTCCTCATTTGCCCGTAATTCTTATCAATCAATTTTTAAATGCCCTGCCTTCAATACGTATTTCTTCTGTTCCCACCACGTCCGATATATCAACGACTGAACCGGTCCTGTCGATATTATCGTCATGAGTGTCATATTAGTTCATTAATTGTTCTCCAAAATAATATGGGACTGGGTAATAGAAAGAATGTCTACACAGAACGTTGTTATAATGAATGGCTAAGGTCTTACACAGACAAAAAGGCATTTAAATATACAAATACGCCAACCACTTTTATAATCCTTTTCAAATTACGCAAACTATGCTACAACATGCACGAAGCTTGTTAAAACTTGATTGATACCCAAAATATTTCCCAGTAATTTTGTTTGAATACACAATCAACTAAATTCACTTCGAATATTGCTTTTCAGATTTTAACACTTGAACCAATAAGCAACTGTTGTTTTTGTGCAAATAGTTAATAATCATATTATGTGTTTATTTTAACTGTTTATCTTTTTTCTTTACTTCTTCTGAAACTTAAATGAAACTGATAAGATATTTATAGACCTACCAAAATTTAAACTTTCTCCATCCCTAGGTAGGGATTCTTACTGCAAGGCGGTGCTAACATGATCAAGTAGTATAGTTATGCCACATAAACGCAGGTGTACTGGGTCAATGGGGATGGGGTGGTCATAGAATATATCAGGTTTAAAAATCTTCTTTTGTTAGCTCACCTGAACCGAAGGTTCAAGTGAGCTTTTCTGATCACCCGTTGTCCGTCGTCCGTCCGTCCGTCCGTCCGTCTGTAAACTTTTCACATTTTCAACTTCTCCTCAAAAACCACTGGGCCAAATTTAACCAAATTCGGTACAAAGCATCCTTATGGAAAGGGGATTATAAATTGTTAAAATAAAGGACACAGCCCTTTTCAAAAGGGAGATAATTGCGAAACAGTGAGTATAGGGTGAAATACATAGGAAAATGTTTATAAAATCTTCTCCTCAAGAACCACTGCACCAGAAATGCCAATTTTTACACAAAAGCTTGTATATTTAGTGAAGATTTTAAATTGTAAAAATCGTGACCCTCGAACCAAAACTGGGGCCCCAGGCGGGATTCAAAGTTTAACATAGAAATACATAGGAAAATGTTTAAAAAATTTTTTCTCAAGAACCACTGCACCAGAAATGCCAATTTTTACATAAAAGCTTGTATATATAGTGAAGAAGCTAAATTGTAAAAATCGTGACCCCCGAACCAAAACTGGGGCCCCAGGCGAGGTTCAAAGTTTAACATAGAAATACATAGGAAAATGTTTTTATTTTTTCAAATATCTTCTTCTCAAGAAACACTGCATCAGAAATGCCATTTTTTACACATTAGCTTGCATATATTGTGAAGATTCTAAATTGTAAAAATCGTGACCCCCCGGACCAAAACTTGGCCCCAAGGCGGAGTTCAAAGTTTAACATAGAAATACATAGGAAAAATGTTTTCATGACTTTTGTTCCATTCATTCAACTAAATTGTGCACCAAAAAACCCAATTGTGTCTCTCTGATTAATGACAACTCATTGCATAAGTATATAAGGTTGTTTAATCAAGAAATGACGGATGAATACGATGAGGTGTAAAAATTCACTAGCTATTATTTTAGTTTATCGCTTACATTTAATTTGGATACCGTGCCCGATAAAAATAAAAATTAATATGTACATTGATTTGTTATCGGGCACGGTCTCCAATATAAATGTAAGCGATAAATCTATCTTGTGATTTTTGTTGCAATATTGCAGCTAGTTTGGTTGAGCATTATAGAAACGGCAGATCAATGCACGTGGTGTGGATGTATTTATAAACAACCATACCATAGATAATCTTGTTTCACACGGGAATTAAATTTTTAAAAAAAAGTATGTTTTATTATAATTAGGGAAACACCGTTAATATCTTTCCCTCGTATACAAATGATGAAACCGTAAAATTTGCTCAAAGAGTGTTTAAAGCAGAAAGAAGATAATTCATTTTTGAACTTTGAAATTTCTTCGATTTTTGTAACCATGATGAGTTATGATTCATTGTATTACAAATGCATCACTACGTATTTTATAAGGAAATATACTGAGTATACAATCACATGGTAATGTTAAAATTGCATATAAAAAATAGTTGCATATTGTGGTATTAATGGACTTATGGTACGTACGACCTAACTCAGACAGCGCGTGTCTCGCGGGATCCCTGGTCGAGGACGGTGCATGGCGAGGGCTATTGCGAAATCTTGTTGATGAACCCATGTTTTATATGTATTTGTATGTTGTCTGCTTGGTAATAAATACTATAATATGTACTAATATAGTTACACAAATATTTTTAGTCTGATATTATTTGATATCCGACTATTGGTACAGAAATTTAAATTAATCATACCTATTTTAAAGAAAATGTCAGCTCGAGGCCTTTGTGAACGTTTCGGCCTTGGAGATGTATAATGAAGATTCTAAATTGTAGAAATCGTGACCCTCAGACCAAAACTGCAGCCCCAGGCGGGGTTCAAAGTTTAACATAGAACTACATATGACATATGTTTAAAAATTTTCTTCTCAAGAACTACTGCACTACAAATGCTAATATTTACACAAAAGGTTGTATACATGTATATAGTGAAGATTCTAAATTGTAAAAATCGTGACCCCCGAACAAAAAGTGGGGCCCCAGGAGGGGTTAAGATTTTAACATAAATGGGGAAATATTTTAAAATCTTCTTCTCAAGAACTATAATGCAACTGTTTGGGATATTACTATGCTTACATGTACATCCTTACATAATGTAGATTCTAATTTGTGAAAATCGTTAACTCCCGGACAATTGATATGCACCAAGAGGGGTTCAAAATTTAAATATTTTAAAAAACATAAAGGAAAAGTTTAAAAAATTTCTTCTCAAGAACTACAATGTTAGAGTTTGTGGAATTACTATGCATGCATCCTTTGCTTATGTAGATTGTCAATTGGTAAAATCGTGACCCCCGGACCAATACTGGGGCCCCAAGAGGGGTCAAGGTTTATTTTGGAAATATAAAGGTAACATGTTAAAAAATCTTCTTCTCGAGAACTACAATGCTTCAATTTGTGAGATTACTATCATGCATACAACTTTGGATAATGAAGGTTCGAAAGTTTTAAAATAGTGACCCCTGGACTAATACTGGGGGACTCAAGATGGATTTAAAGTTAAATGTAGAAGTATATATGGAAAATGTTTTAAAATCTTCTTCTCAAGAACTACAATGCATCCATTTGTCAGATAACTACGTAAGCATCCTCAAATAGTGTAGATTCGAAATTATAAAAGCCGTGACCTCAATCTAATACTGGGGCCCCAGGAAGTGTGTTCAAAGTTAAGCGTAGAAATATAGAGGGAAAATGTTGAAAAATCATTTTCTAGGGAACTATAATGCTTCAGCTTGTGAGATTACTATGCAAGCATCCTTAAATAATGTAGATTCCAAATAATTAAAGCTTTAGCACTGGACTAATACTGTGGCCCCAAGAGGGGTTCAAAGTTTAACATAGAAAGATATATTGAAAATGTTTTTAAAAAGTTTTTCTCGAGAACTATAATGCTACAGTTTGTGCGATTACTATGCAAGGATCCTCAAATTGTGTAAACTCTAATGTAGTGGAACCAAGAGTTATCTTTCTTGATGTTCTGTACAGTCTGAGAGTTATTTCTCTTGAAGTGGAACTCTTCTACGTTCAGTTTTTCAGGCTGTGTACGTGCGGTCCCACCGCAGTGCTACACATTTTCATTCCTGTGTTACTATTCATGTTGTTCAAGCCAACCATAAACTTCGGACCAATACTGGGTCCCTAGAAAGAGGTTCAATGTTTAAAATAGAAAAAAGCATATGCTACGAAATGTAAATCAATGTTACAAGGAACTGCTGTTCAGGTGAGCGATGTGGCCCATGGGCCTCTTGTTTTTATGTTGCAGTTGTATGAAAGTTGATGAAAAGTACATATTTAAAACATAAAATGAAGCTGTTTATCAAAGTTACACGTAGGATATCATTAAGGTTAAGGCTCATTCTATGAATTTATCTAGAGAGAAGGAGGTGTATGTTCTTTAAATATGCTGGAAATGGCTGCATTCTGTTACCTAAATATGGTGACATAAGAATGAATGAAAAATAAATGAGAAAATATGCCAGTTTACTATCAGTTTACTATCTTTTTTCATTTCAATGTTCAGGTAGAAGAATTTATGCTTAGTTGCTGCGCATGTGCGTGTGTGAAAGGGGGGGGGGGGTAAGACATGTACATGTATACTACGCATGATCTGCTTACAAAGTGCAATTTTAGAAATTACATATGAAATAACATGTAGCTCTTTTCGACATACTTCATGTTCCCCAAATTATACATTTTTCCTACTCCAGAATAAAGCTTATAAAATGTAAATATGTTATTCTTCGACAGGTCTGTGTATGGGCTTTGGTACTCATAAAACAATTATCTTAAGGTTTTTGAACTCTTGTTTCAAAAACTTAAGAACATAAATATCGCAATCAGATAAGAGCGCTAATTTAATAGAGTTGTGCAATTTGTACAATATCATTTATCGTAACATTTTATTGGGAACAGGATGCCAGAAAGATACAACAGTTCGTTTGGACTGCAAATGACAACACAATATACCATTTTGTCAGGAATTGTAATTATTTTACTATGGAAAATGTCTTGGTCTTCAGATAAGTACAAGTAATTACTCGTGATGAGAATGAAAGGTAACGACTATTTAAGTCATAAAAACACAGAATTGGGACTCCACAAAAACACTGTTCAACTCGGCATCGATAAAATGATAGCAGTGATCAAAGACAGATTCTATTGGCTTGGTATTAACAAAACACTTGAAGACTGGATTGGGAGTTGTGATCGTTGCATGTCGAGGAAGACTGCCTATAATATCAAAGCACCTTAAGTGAAATTAGAATCAAGTAAACGGTTAGGGTAAACAAAATTTCTTAACTCACGAAAAATCCAAGGGAGGATTTCAACACCTATCGATAATAGTACATCTGCAGACAATTTAAAAAAAATGTACTCTTTTAATTATGATTATATACCTCTTTATTGGTCATCAATATACTCAAAGATTTAATTGCTAAGGTGTTTTTGTGTGGGGGGAGGGGGTGAGGGGTCAACCGGTTGGTAGTCAATAAAAAAGGGAACCAAACGCTTTCATAGTGCAGTTGTCTTAAAAAAGGCATTAAAAAGACATATAAAGGTGAATTATAAATTTATAAAGTAAACACAGTACATGCAAGTTAAATGGTATTCTTCTACTAACATAATTATAACATGGTATAATTCGAATGTATATGGTAAACATATTGTTTTCCTTAGTGTCAATACTGTGTTAAACACTGTGTGATGTTCTTGATCCGTCGAGTCAGAGAATTGATATTGTGGTGTATACTTAAAACTCATAGGTCGAATATAAACGTCTTTATCTCTTCATGTCAATGGTCGTGTTGGTTGCTTGTTTTCTATTTGAGAGGCTGATGGTCTGACTTAATATGTAGGTATTTGAAAGTGTTCGATTTTATCTTGCACAAACCAAGTGGTAATTTCTCCTATGACGTTTAAATACCAAGATATTTATAACATTCGTTTAAGTTTTGTGTGTTTTAATAAATTTTGATAAATATGATACTTTAGTCTCAAGGAATAATGCAGTGGGTTATTTTATAACTATTCGAAGACCCCTTCTCAAAGTGAATGTTTTATTAGCAGTTCTTGAAAAAAAAAATGATAAGGTGCATGGTGGTATTCTCGTGTATGAAATTCCCGATGTCCCGCAATTATATATCTAACGCATTATTAATCACACAACAGAAAATTCAATACTTACCTATCATTCTTTTTTTTCTTTTTTCTTTTATTTAATTTTTAAAAATTTTCTTCTTTGGAATATAACCTGTAAATATTCACTTAACTACTATATATGGCAATGAATATTATTTAAGCTTCTTTATTTCTCTAATATATGTATGATAAATAAATAATACATAAAAATTTACTTTTTTAAAAAGATATTACAAAAAGTGCTACTATTTATGAGAGACAAGGTTTTAGCCTATTAACTAGTACGATAGATACTGATGTAACATATATGAAAAGTGATAGTGGATGTTCATTTAATATTCATCAATATTTTTAATTGTCAATGAAAAGAGAGAGAGAGAGAGAGAGAGAGAGAGAGAGAGAGAGAGAGAGAGAGAGGGAGGGAGAGAGAGAATAATGATACAATTTGGCGTAGCTCAATCATATCGAGAAAGAAAGAAGCAGAAAATGTTAACTTTTTTTTATTAAACAATGCAATGTTTATTTTAAATAAAATAAAAATAAAAAACAATCTTATGTTAATGATATTCTTATTAGTCCCCTACCGGTTTTCACCGGAGGGGACTATAGCTTTCCTCTGCGTCCGTCAGTCCGTCTGTCTGTCTGTCTGTCTGTCCGTCCGTCTGTCTGTCCCACTTCAGTTTTCCACAATTTTTTTCTTTACGCTTTTGAGGAATAATATGAAATTTGCCTAACAGCTTCAAAATGTCAAACTACAGATCAAGTTTACACGTTTGTAGCGTCTGGTTGACATATTTTCGAAAAAATTAATTTTTTATATTCCAATTTTTTTAATGTTTGGGTTCGATATTCTGCATAACAGTGCATTGTTTTTACAATTTCCACAAACCGGTAGGGGACGTGTATTGCTTATGCAATACTCTCAGAATGCTTGTTTATTAAGATATTGGGTGCATCTTTAGAAAAAATAGAGAAAGAGAGACAGAGAGAAAGGGGGACACATAGAATATCATCCTGTTGTTTTGATCTCGGGATCGGACCTGGTATTTGTATGAGTGGTTAGTTTTGGCCCAAGCCCGAAGGGCGCGGGTCGATACCATCCAAGGGCTGATATCATGGCTGTGATGGTGTTTATATTGTGTACTCATATAACATAAACCCTTTTTCGCTCTGTGCAATATAAATTGTTCATTCCTCTACCGTGTGTAATAAATCCTGGGGATGTATAATAAAATTTAATTGAATTGTATGTGTGTTTCGGAAACCTTTACTTAGTGGTTTTCGGCATGTTTCAAGTACAGTGTCATGCATATTCATTCATGTACACTGCATGTAACTAATGCTCTTGATCTTAAAATACGGTATATTTCATTAGTTTATGTCAAAATTTTCATTAATCGTTTAATTATTTATTTATCATACATATATTAGAGAAATAAAGAAGCTTAAATAATATTCATTGCCATATATAGTAGTTAAGTCTTTTTTTGCAAAATCGAAATAAAAAAAAAATATTTTGATAGAAAGCTATAAATGTAATAGTAATAGAACCACATACTCCATTATTTGCATTTGCATTAAATTTCATTTTTTTTTTACAGAAACATTGAATTAAAAAACAAAACGCATTTATTAAATGGTATTTTTCCTCTATTTCTTAAGAAAATAGACATTTACAGAACCCAGTGAAACGAACTATGTTAATGTATTTATAAACGTTTTGAATAACTTTATTAACTACTTTTAAATCCATTGTTGAGCTGATTAGATTTTAAAGGACTAAGACATTAGTGCAGTTTTATGCATTTTTTGCCCCCAAAATCAAAGTTTAAGAAAGAGCTTTAAAAATAAGGTGAAAGAATGCAAAATATAGAGCAAATATGAGAATATTTTCATTTGTTTGCAAATTTGCTGGAATTGGGTCATTTAGGTGACGTCATAGATAAACAGCGATTGAGCAATGATGACTAAAATCAACATCAAAGTTATAGGAATCCTCTATACAATGATTTGTGAAGATTTTATTTTTATACGATACAATTTAAAAATTGGTTGAAATCGGGGGCAGATATTTGACCATACCGCACATAGTCCTTTATCTGAAAAGCTATATTGATTTTTTTTACATCTTTTTATGCCTTTTTGTACTCTTGGTGTTGAATTTCCGTGATTTGTTTCTTGATTGAGTAATACTATTAAAGCAACATTTAGTACAGAGACTGCACGTACTTGCACGGACTAAACTAAAACTTTCAAGTAGCTGTAGTTACATGTATGCATGTCACATATTTCAAAAACAGGAAATGGTGAGCTTTGTTTTAGAAGTCAAAACACACAAATTATCATATCTGATTTTGACAAAGTGTTAATCTAGTCAAGGGAATGGACCATTTACACAACCATGGTTCTTCATCAAGGCCAGTCTTTCAAAACTGTGTTGGTCCACCATAATTTAGAATCACATCCGGAATAACCCGATGAACATGGTCGATATACTTTGCACATTTCTCAGCCGTCAGAGTCTTCCAAAAGGCATGGATTCCTTTCACAAGGTAATCTTTTTTCTTTGGCTTCACCACACTTCTCAGATATGTTTTCATGGCCGACCAAATATTTTCAATGGGATTAAGGTCTGGAGATGAGGCAGGTGTCACCATCACATTTTCAAGAATCCCCTTTTCCTCCATCCACTGTTTTGTTGATTTGCTCGTGTGCTTCCTGTCATTGTCCATAGAAAAAAAGGTGTTCATTTTACATCTCCTGATACCTATATTGAACTGTAAGTGCAGATTTTAAATTCTGCATTATTTATAAGCATATGTTTATAAGTAAAGTATTATTGATATGTATCCTTTTGAAATATGAACCAAACGTCAAATACAAAGGGTGTTGCTAAAAAGCGGAACGGAAAACAGAACGGAAAGCGGAACGGAACGGAAAACGGAAAAGCTTATTTAATGTTATTTACTTGATAGATTTGTTAATCATGCTAAACACATATGCTTTATGTCATTTTTAATACATTTTTTTTTTAAATTAGGAATACTGAATTATTTATTCAAGAATAATATTATTAACAGTACATGCATTGACCACTATATTGAATTCTGTCCCAAAATATCCTCGATTCCCACTTTGCTGAATAAGTCTATACCTAAGGGTTCAAGCGTTTCCTTTCAGAAGCATGAACAATTCTCATCATTCCTTCTTTAAAACGTCGATCCTCTCTAGCTCATCAGCTGGTTTCAAAACACGGCTATAAATAAAGAAGTCTACAGGGTTTTGCATTTCAATAGACCCGGATGATAACGTTGAAAAGTTGTGCAAGGTCTTCTGAGTGACTTCCAAATGAAGAAAAGGTGTCAACATTTCCCATTATAAATCTCCGTAAGAAATCTGTTTTTGATCCTGTGAATTTTTCCGATTAAAATGATAATGTGTCAATGAAGTTTTCTTGGATATTTCTCGTTTCATCAATTTCAATTGCATCTTTAACAGGTATGTGTATTTTTTAAAAAACCATCCAAATGTGCTGCATGAATATTTTGAGATCGACAGACTATAGTCCCAACTTATAATCGGAAAATCAAACCAGGCAACGTATAGAGCTCTCTATTCGGATCATATGTATATATCTGCAGGAATGAACAACTGCAAAGTAATGCAAACGTTAACAAAATTGCATAGCTAAAAATACTAGTTTCACTAAGTACCAGATATTTTAATGTATTTTTATTTTGAATGTCGTCGCCGTACGGTTTTTTTTTTCATCCTAATGATACTGTGTCGCCTGCATGATTTAAGATCGTATAGAACCCCCAAAATTCAGTGTTGATGTAACTATATATATATATATATATATATATATATATATATATATATATATATATATATATATATATATATATATGTATATATATGTACATCATATTTGAAATATAAAAATACTCATAAAACACATGAAACGCTTTTACTAAGTGCCTACGTTACGCTTATGCCAGCAATACCATACAAGAAAAATAAGTAAAAAGTTACAGCAAATTTACTCGTTTAAACATGTTAATATTTCACTACTCGTAAACATTTCGTACTCAACTAACGCCAATTGAATATAATGCTACATGTATATTTGATAGACACTTATAAGAATATCAATAAGACAGCCACATGTTGATAATCATTCATTAGATATGAATACATGATACAAAGTAAATCGTTCCTGGTCAGTCTATACCCTTTTAAAGCGATAAACGTGATATGATGTTTTCCGTTTTCCGTTCCGTTCCGCTTTCCGTTCCGTTTTCCGTTCCGCGTTTTAGCAACACCCAAATACAAAGGCAAGTTGGTGACCCTCGTATGCTTCACTAATGTAAAACAAAAGGGAAAGCAGATAAAATCAATAAACTGATATTTTTTGGATTAAGATATTAAAAGCTGAAGCGGACAATAGATTTATAAATTCATCTTATTTAAATGAAATCCTGGGCAATTTTTACCTTATTACTTTTCATAAGAATGGTACTAGTCAAGATGCAGAAGAGACTTTGACAAACATCCCTTATTTATCACTGGAAAATTATTTCATATCAATACCTGCATACTTTGGTCACCTGGTTCACATACAACATGCGAACTCTTTTTTTCTATTAAAGCGGACTAAAGATCACTAGATCTTCCGCTATATTTCATTATGATATTTGCTTGCATGAATTGTTAATATACATGATGTATGCCTATAAGATAATGTATACCACTAAATGAAGCTACATAAACAATTTCTGTTGTGTTGCTGCTAGAAATTATAAGGAAACTGTACACCCATGTAACCCTCCCCCTCCCTTCCCACCATGTTTATTGAATACCAAAAAGCTTGGGGATAAGGATACAACAGATATTATGAAATTTAAAGGGGTTTTGTGGAGATGAATACTCATGTCATATTTCATGGTGCCCTCTAGACTTGCAATTTTTCAACACTTTTTTCGAATTTTATAATAAAATAAAACAAATGCAGGACAATATGACTATGAATATTAAGGTGGTTTGGAACATCTGTCGATATTTAACTGAATAAAAGAACATAATTATATACTCAAAATGCATCCACCTGTTTAGAATTTCAAATTTTACAATATTTGACCAAAAAAGTTTTTTATTTTTTTATTTTGAACAGTAAAGACCCCCAGTGGGATTCGAACTCGTGACTTACAGAACTCATTAGTAAACACTCTAACTCATTGCTTTCACTTTTAACAAAACAGTTTTTGGAAAGATAAATTATATACAATTATACTTATTTTTTTAAATTTCAATAAATAGTACTTCACAACATGAAAGTGTACAATACCACCTTAAATGCTTAAAACACAATTAATTCAAACTAATATGCATACCTGATAGAGTCTAAATCCATCTGGGAACTTTACAGATGTAAATGGAAGAAGGTTATCCTCAAGAATGTTTTGGTAAATTTCGGAGTCCATAATTCCTGTGAAAACACAAATGTCGGTTGGTCCTCTATAGGAAATTCCTCCCCACACATTTACCTTGTAAGAATGCTTGGGTTTTGGAGACTTTGCAGGCAGACGATCCAGGTTTGAGCCATGTTGATGAAAAACCAAGCGTCCAGAGGAACACATTTCCACTGTTGATTCGTCTACATAAAAAACGTTTGGATACGTGTCCTTGCTTATCAGCTGTTGAAAACACCAATCACACCTAAGCCTTACATTCTTGTGGGAAATGAGCTGTCCATACTTCGTATGTTTGGCTGACCAATTCAGACGTCGTCTCAGAGCACAAACATATTCCTTGGAAACTTGAACACCACACTGTTTTTCAAGTTTCTGTAAGATACACTGGGCTGTCAGTTCTGGATTACTAGTATTGGACATCCACATGTTGACATACTCTAGGTGAAAGGGCTTGATTTTCCTTGAGGTCACAGTCCTAGGTTTACTAATGAAAGAGAATTTATATGTAAATCACATGTAAATTCTATAACAAAATTACATGCTGTATTCATGCTGTATTAATTATAGACCATTTTTAGTTTTTAAAAAATACTAAAAATACAAAAGGTATTCGGAAGTCATCACATGACATTAAGTAAAATTGCTTAATTTATGAATCTGACATGTGGATTTTTAACACTTCTGCTAAAAAATTCTCTCTTTGTTGTGGAGATTTTTCAATGATTTTTTTTCATGGAACACTCTTTTTGTGCATCTGTTTACAGGTTAATTCAGTGTAAGTAGTCTGTTGGATTCTTGCTTTTTAAAATGAAAAGAAAAAAAATCATGAACTTTTTGTGGATGTTTATGCAAGACATTAATACACCAGCAGTTAAAATTAAATGTAATGCAACCATTAAAAATATCATGCTTGTTGCATGTATCATGTTATTCTAGACAATCTAATTACAGATCTTAGATCTGCTAGATGACCAGTGTCTGAATTAATCATTCAAATGTTCTCAGGGGTTTTCCTGGCTTATATTAGGGTCTGTCTACCAAACATATATTTTCATTGAAAAATCATCAATATTTTCCCAATTAGCTCTTGGCTCAAATTTTATTGAACAAAGTAAACTTGACTTTTCAATGTAATCTATAGATACTGCATCTAAACTTAGTTAAAACTTTCAAATAATTTAATCTCGAGTAATTTAAATACAAATAATTAAAAATGTTACAAGAGTGCTTTATTCAGGACATGTTAGACTGTTTTCACACATGTATTACAATATTAAAACAAATAAATATCAAGGAAGTGAGGAACCAAAGTACATTACAGTATTTGATTCACTCTCCTTCACTCAGGATAATTTTACAAACCTGATGTATGAAGTACAGTGTATGAGTGACATCACAATTCTTTGCTGAAATGTTTGGTTTCATTCAATCTATTAATGATATGGGCAGGCAGGAAGATCCAAATTTAACATGTGTATGTTTCAAATCTATAGGCTAGTTTTGAAGTTAACCTCTTTTACCAAAGTTTACAAAATATAATTTCGACTATAATGGCGGTAGAAAATAGAACAAGTTGTACAATATTAATGTATAGGACCAACACTGAGTCGAGTGCCAGAAGTATGTCAATATTTTTCTTTTCATATTAAAATGTATATCTCATTGAAAACCTACATTTTTCAAATTAATCTACGTATAGTAAGCAAAACGTTCACTCGTCGGCTCGTAGTCGTAAAAAACAACACGAGAGCTAATCAAATGATATATGGTTTCACATAAAAACTTGAGTGAGGTTAACATCTATCATATCACTTATCTGTGTTACGATCGGTACAAAAAAGTAGATTATGAACGTTACAGACAACATAAACTAACCTTTGGTCAAGTAGACATCCACTCGCCTCGTATCGAATCTTACACTCTGCCGCGTAGTTTTAAAATCGTACTTAGTTTTTAGAATCTCAGCGATTTTCACAGTTGATAATCCAGCTTCATGGTTTTTGAGAATAATACTTCGAATAGCGAGCGATAGTTTACGACCTCCTTTCCTCTCTGGCGCCATTGTAAAACTGAGAAAAATGGCGGATCACGTGAATATAGCTGCACTCTTTGTGAACGGTACGGTTCGCTTTTTGGACTTTGGGGGCAGGGTTTGCATAATATTATCTTGCACGCTTTTTGCACGGTACGGTACGCTTTGTAAACGGTACGTTTCGTTTTGTGAACGGTACGGTTCGTTTCTTGCACGGTACGGTTCGTTTTGTGAACGGTACGTTTCGTTTTGTGAACAGTACGGTTCGTTTTTGAGGTGTACATGTAGTAGCACGTTTCAGGGTCTGTAAAAAGAAATTCCACGTAAATCTTTATTTGTACGTGTTCTCTCTCAAATTCTGCCATTTTCAGTTTGTTCGTGAATTTCGTTTCAAACGATCATACGTTTATCATCAACATCGTTTATCCTTTCCTATCGTGTATCAATCCTATCATATCGTGCGTGAATACTATTCTATCGTGCGTTAATCCTATCCTTTCGTGCGTGTATACTGTTCTATCGTGCGTTAATGCTATCCCATCGTGCGTGAATCCTATCCTATCATTTATCTTGTAAGAAATAACGTTGCGGGTACTGTATATGAGACTCCTCAACAAGTTCGTGTATGGGTTATATGCTATTCAGGTGACCGTTAAGGCCAATTGGCCACTTGTTCCGTTAGAAAACCCGGTTAAAAATACAATTTGTAGGGCTTTTGAGTTATGACCTGTTCATTTTGAATATTAATATTGTGCAATTTATTTTGTTTTAGAAGTTTCAGAGACTTACTAAGAGTTGAAGGAGTTAAAAAGCTTAAATATTTCAAAAAAAAAATAAAAATATATCTCATTTTACCATTTTGAACCAACTGTCTTAAAATATTGAAACAATAACAGATACTGGAAAACAATCACATCATGCATGTGAATGTGTTAATTTGGTAAAAAGAAAGGTGCATTAAAACAAGGAATAATAATTAAGAATGTTGTAACAAAATTCCACTTTCATCTTGGGTATAAGGGGGTATGCAACATCTGCATGATAAATCCCTGACACTGAAGTTTTGTAGGTTGGACAGTTGTCTGCCCTAATACCTCTTCATCACTTAGATGTCCTTGATTTTTGGGGCGTTGATTTCTAAGGCGTTGTTCTTGTTACATGTATATGCGTGCATCATATCTAAACGATCACTGTGTTGATGTTGTTCTTGTCTTGCATAATCATGTTGAAATGGCTTCATCTAAAAATTAATAAATCTTATTATACACACATTCACATCTCGATATTCATGAACTATCCTTAAATCAAAACCAAATCAGCTGAGTAAAATGATTTAGTGAAAGGTGTCTCATGGGAAATTAACATACTTTATTGCTGTTTATTTATGTTCCTATTACATCTTTAATTAAACCAGCATACATGTAGTCAATAAATCAATGTATGACAAGTAATGTATTGGCTTAAATCAATAAACAAATATTTGGCATTAAGGAATTTGTTAAATTATTTAAGAGGTACTTCTTAAACTCTTCTACATCAATGAAAACTCGGAGGCCCGGCTTTACGGTATCTCTTTCACAACTAAGGATCTGATAGGTTTCTTATCTAATGAGGATGAAGACGGAGCATTAAGCGGAGTATCCACGGGGGAATATGACCCCCTATTGTGTCTTGACCTCTTCTGTTCTGGAGACACTCTAGGAGAGGGAACAACGATTCCTCTATCGGGTCGGGTAACAGGCAAAGGGGTGCGGGAGATCCTACCAGAGGGATGGAGGCTTAGTTCTCTAAAGCTTCTGGGGGACACCGCCCGAATGAAATCATCGATTCTACTTGTGTACTTGTATAACTTATCCTGAGCTCTACTACCCCGCATCCCATCGGAGCGTCTGATTATCTCCATCCTTCGGGAACTAGAATATTTCCCATGGCACGATGTGTGATTGCCACGACGTGTATAAATATCATTTGGCAGCCAGTACAGGTAAAGGCAAATCCTGAGTGTTGCTCCATGATGTGACGTTTTACTATGAACTTCCGGTCAAAGATGAGCAAAGGGTAACACAATTTACACTCTAACTTTTCTTCTGTCCTTGCCATAGTTAAATTAAGAATAATATTCTGTATTATAAATATAGAATAAATAGCCCCTGTAATACTAAATAATAATATCTATGTTTATGGCAAATTTGCATTGGCACTATACCCCGAATCATAAACGAGTGAACTTATCATTTTCTATATTTTAGGTACATATCGTAATATTCTAAATTCCTACGTAACCCAAGTAATCATAATATAACAATACATCATATGCATATAATAATATAAGAAGCGAACTTTTTAAAATGTGCATACATTCTATTCCTATATGCACTAATTTTTCCAAAACACTTCAACAATATAGCTAAGTATACACTGCAGATATAATTATATCTGTATTACTTAATAACAAGACACTATTTCGAAAACACAAGTTTTATATTAAACACTATACTAATACTTTCTTTATTCTGTCGACTCAGTAAGGTCGTACTATTCTTATTTTTATCTTCATTATTCTTAAAGTATCACCTGATGGTAAGTCGTACACTTTGTCAGGAGCTCAAAAGCTTAAGGCTAATTGTATTCAGCGCGGCCGCGCGGCTATCTCGTCTTTATTCCCATTAAAATCTTCCCGTAGTAGAAAACGCAAACGACTTCGATTTTTCTTTTTTTTAAAGCATTATCGCCAACATTCCTGTCAAGAAATTTCGACCCCGATAGTAATTACCTTCACAAAAGTTTTGATTCACTTTTATAACGGTAGGCGTTAGAGCTTTTATAAATTGCAGATTTATTCTTTAGTGACACAAACCAAAGTTCTTTGCATTTCATTTTTAATTCATGATTTGACAATGGATATTGTCAATTTTGCTATAACTTTGCGCGGTTAGAGCTTTTGCTTCTATTTTCTTTGGACATCACCTAACATTTTTTTTTAATCTTTAATTAATATGACATTGATCCTGGAGTCCAGTCTTCTTTTGTAAGACTTATCTTCGCATTAAATGCCAACGGAGACATAAAAAACAAATTTATGTCTCCAATGCCAAACAGAGTATCGGTGTTTTACAAGCACACACTGTCCATATTTATCAATACCAACTTTGAATATATAATCGTCTAAAAATTGGACTTGTTGAGTCAATAGCCCAACTGGCCTTAACATTATAAATTGGGTATGTGGTTGTCCAGTATGTAAATTTACATGTATAGCTGAGTGATTAAATCGCAAGATTGGTCCATAATGTCTTTATTGTGAATGATATCAAATAACTATATGATTACACACGGCTAATCGTCGACTGAGCAATAATATCGTAAGGTTAATGACAAGAAGACCCATAGCTTGTACAGACATTTTCTATAACTTCAAATTTTCTCCCGCACCTGTTCCCGATATATTGTTATTTATCAAATGAGAACTTCTTGCCAATTTAAATAATAATACAAGGTACTACATGTATATATATATATGCGCACAGGATAACCAAATAATATATGTTTTCCTCTCGGCCTTGAACCCGTACCTTATTACATGATCAATGAATGTACTTATTCAGGGTACGATTTCACCGCGTGGATGATGGTCCAGTGCACAGATATCTGACATTGTGATATTTATTTTAGAAATATGATAACTTTCTGTACTACAATAATAATTATAATAGTACAGAGAATTATCTCATTATCGCAAGAAATATTTTTAGCATCATCCAGCTGCCTGTGCTTTCCTCTCCCCAATGCTCTCGAGAAAAAATAAAGCTGATTTCTAGTTGCATTAAGCATTATATGAAAATAACATGAAGTTTGATGAAAAAATCAGTAAAATTGTATTATAACGAACACATCAAACAAACAGAAATCACAGTATTAAAACATTTTTAGATTTTTTCTCTTATTCATTTATAATATCGACATTCTCATATACTAAATGTTTCTAATAAATTTCTATTGAAAAAGACACAAAGTGCCTCATTTAAATAAAACTCATTGATATCAGGATTATATATTACTTTGTGCATCAATTACCATCGTTGTTCACTTCTCATTCTGGCAGAGTGAAACATCATGCCCGATGAAATCATATAATCGATAATCTAATTTACAAACAAAATCTGTTGCGCGAACACGCCGAATACAGTTAGCCTTGAAAAAAGTTTTAGTTATATTAAGTTTTGCGCGACCGCTTTAGTGATCCCAGCCCTAAATCAAGTGTCACCAGGCCCGACAGTCGGGAAATGAGGATTGTAGATAAGGATCTGACCCGTGACATTAAAAACGACCTGTATGTATCACATGTCAGGTGTAAATGCCAAACTGCTGATTTTGAGATCAAATCCGAAACTAAATGGGGGCTAGGCTGGTCATTGATTTTCGGGTGAAAGAGGTTAAATTTTATATCGAAGCCATATAAATTGTATCATGAGGTTCCATCAAAGCACTGACATAAAAGCTGCAGAAATTATTCTAGGTATACAAAACAGGTATCTGCTAGACGCTATTAGGTAATGACCAGGCCAGACTTATTCTGGCATGTACTTGCATTCCACCCCCAGCAAGGTCTGGAATGTATAAATAATGTAAAGTGGGTGCAAAAATTGTTGAAATTGCAGAACGCAATATGGATGAAAAATTTGCAAACAAAAATATTTAATAGCTTCTATTGTATTTAACAGACAAGAACATAAGAATTAGCACAATTACACTGATAAAGCTTTCCTAGAAATGTAGATTTATTGCGTAAATTAAATACAACGTGACCGATTGCAGCATTTCTAAAACAAAAAGTGGTTCTGTTTTTGGTGTAGGATGGTAAATTACATATTGCACAAATTATATGTTATATTTGCATCAGGTACAGAGTTGAGGAAAGACTGTCTCAAAGACGACCGCTTTCCGTTGCCTAATTACAACAGTTAAAATATGAGTTATCAAGTGCTACAGCCGGAGTTGCGGTGAAGGTTGCAGATGAAGTTTAACTTTCTGTAAGGGTGGTAAGAAAACTAGCTGGTGGCACAAATCTGTTGGTCTCCGGGCACATAATCTAGAACCAGGTGACCTAAAGTTTAACAAAAAAGGCAGGGTTATTCTCAAATCATGGTTCATCTCTAGATCTCTGCCTAAAATGAAACTGAACACAACTAAAAACAAGTGCGAGTCAGTCAATCGAACCATATCGGTCAGTCTTCCCCAAAACAAAACAAAACTTACAGTAGAAATGCAAAATCATCTGCTCTTTCAGGTCCGTTACAAGATAACAATGTGGTAGACATGGCGGTGTTAACAATCCTTGCTTCTCTAGGTGCTCCTCTAGGTGTCCAGTCTCTGTCACCGAATGTTCTGCTGTCAGAGTTTAGCATAAAGCATGCAAAATCTTTGAATCAGAAAAAGATGAGAGCAGTATGTCAAACAAAAAACCTAATCGGCCTGTAAAGAATGACTACCGAAAGAATCAGCTAGAAATGTCGCTCTCCTGTCTGGCAAAACAAGGGTGTGAGAATTGAGAGAATCACGCTCTCTATCAACCTGGTTGCAATTATTGTTGATTAAATAATTGATATCGATATGTACTTTTAAACTGTTTTGTTCTAGAATTTAAAAAAAAATGAAAATTGATTTACAATAAGTATGCAATAAAAATCATGTGCACTGTTTTTAAAAATAAGATTTGTTAAATTTTAAAAGAATTATAGACCACTGGGGGAGGTTTGGAGATGGGCCACAAGGGCTTTGCATATTTAATCATCTTTATAAAATTACAAAATACATAAATTTAAGTGATTTAAATCTATAAAATGCATACCATTACTCATTTAAATGGAGATTTTTAAGACAAGGGGGGAATTCACACGTTTTCTGCATACACCTTCAGACATACAATTGACACGCTGTATATTAATTCCATGCATGTGGTTCAAGTGAGAGTTGATCAGGTTTATACAGAACCGGTTGTGACATAAATTAGAGTAATAGATCTGAGTTTAAAAATTAAAGTCAATTTCACGGGGAAATAACTATGCCATATATCCAGGCTACGGAGTTTAAGTTTAACGTCTGACCAGATTGGCAGCTAAATAGCTTTTTCATGTAATTTCGTGGAAAATTTAGGCACAAAAGCATCCATATTGATGTAGAAGATAAGTTAGTAGTGGATAAAATAAAAACACACACCGTTGAATTTCATATTTCATATAAAGAATGAAAAAATAAAATATTTTTGCTACTTACTCATTATTGGTATAGTCCATTAATACATTCTCCATAACCGATAATGTTTAAAAAAAAATGTCGCACAGCATACTCCCTAACTTTCGTTTAGCAACGATTGATCCCTCAAACTGAAGCTACATAAATTGTACATCTTTAGTCTGAGTTTCGTGGTTTGATATCAGATTCTTCTTCCCACGAAATCCGTCTGAAAAAGAAAGTGAAAGTAGAAAACTCCTGCCGATCAGTGAAGCATCACATAACCAAAAACAATTCCATACACTTTCAGGTCAAATCACTTTTTGCTTTTTATAATTACAGGAAAAATGCTCCTCACTTACAAGTATGATGTTCATAATAATACATAGCTTCATAATTTTTATATATAGTCTGCTAATAAAGGAACTTTTATTAGTCCCCTACCGGTTTCACCGGAGGGGACTATAGCTTTCCTCTGCGTCCGTCAGTCTGTCTGTCTGTCCCACTTCAGTTTTCCACACTTTTTTTCTTTAAGTGTTTGAGGAATAATAAGAAAGAACTATATACGATATAAGTCAAATTTGGCCCCCAAAATTCGCTATTTTTAAAATGATTCAGGTACATTAATTTGTTGTGTTATTTTAAAAAAGAGTTGACATGAAATATGTTTTTCACCTATTTATTTGATTTATCTGCACTCACTGGCAGTATATGACGTCAGAAGTGACGCTATTTTTATAATTTAATCAAAATCAATCAAAAATTGACATTTTTCTTGTCTTTTTTCGAATGGGAAATATAGAGCGACTCTTTGAACAAGAACGAACTATTTGTCACTTATAAGTATTGGAGAGATACATCTTTGGTGAAAATATTTTGTTTGTTTAAGCAGTCGCTCAATGTTTCCTTAAAGAAATACTGCCTCAAAACAAGCCTTTTTATGCTAAAAATGAGAAAATGGCGGGAAAAGGTCAACTTTATGATGTCATATTTTTAAATTGTGGGCACTAAAATCAAAATGAAAATTATGAAGAAACTTCATATCTATATGTATGCAAATAAAACAAAGAATTACAGTAAAATGACAATGTACATTTTAAGGGGCCATTTTTGGCCCAAACCATATATAGTCCTTAATTGCTGAACAGCTTGAAAATTTCAAACTACAGATAAAGTTTACACTTTTGTAGCGTCTGGTTGACATATTTCATTACGAAAACTCGGTGACAAGCTCCGTTTTATGATTGGCTGCAGCTGCGAGTAGCTGATCCAATCGCAGTGCTTGTAAATATAAACTTTTAAAGAAAACATGTGTGATCTTTGGTAAAACATTGTGCTTTTAACAAGTTGAGACACAAGTTCTCGAGTACAGTGCCTCTCCAACGATGGTCTAACCAGATCGCTTTAAAAACCTATATATTTTCCTGGGATTGACCATAGTTCTACAAACTAATCAAGGCTCGCGTGATAGCATGGGAAGTAAACATGGCGAAGAAGTTGCCTATCCCGTTAGTTTATACGTTCCTGCCTCTAGTTATTGCTTTTAAAGGTTCAGTAAGCTCTGTTTTATTTAATTTCTTTGGTCCGCAATATTCACGAAAACGATACCTGATTTTATGGCATGAAAGCTTTCATATAAATCGGCGACTTTTTTCACTCCCGGTACAGGTCCTTACAAAACACTATGAATAAAACATTCCTGTCTTTCCCTAGGTTATAACTTAATTCGTATTTAATAACATGTTTTCAAGTTGTATTAATGCCGTAGTGTGTATATAACCTGTTGTAAATGTAAATATGCAAGGGCCGCAACTCAAGTTGCTCGCTAGATAGCGCCACCACAACACCGAGTTTTTGTAATGAAATCCGCCAAGGGTTTATGGGGAGCAAAGTGGACTGAAAACCTTTGCATAGCGAAAATGGTAAAGCAACAGAAAACAATCGAAATTGGTATAACTTAAGTTACTTGGAGCCAGACTATGTTAGAGGTGCGGAAATCTCGGTTGATCCGAGTAAAGTACAGGATCTAGAAATCTGTGAGAGTGATGACTTGGTGGTTCTGACCGATGTCTCCTTTGAACAAGCCAAACAAAAAGAACTTCTTTCACGGAAAACAACAACGTATTTGTTGAGAAAACTAACATTAGACAAAAGTGTATATCAACACGATGGATGTGTACCCTTAAGGATACACCTGAAGGAACTATACACAAAGCAAGACTTGTTGCCAGAGGATTTGAAGAAGCAAATAAAGAAGATATACCAAATGACTCACCAACCTGTGGTTCAGACTCTCTCAGACTTGTCCTGACTGCGATGGTGGTGCTTATTACCGAATATTGGTGAAGTCTTGTGTAGGCTAAAAGTCAAGTGGATAACATTGTTTCATTGGAGGACCTTACCAGTACATTCTTGTTTAGGCCAAGTGGCAGTAGACTACATGACCATTGAAGGACCTTACCAGTCCACGTATTAGGACAACTACTTAAAAGACTATGTATCGATTTAAAGTATATTAAATATGTTAAAACAATGTAAAAATATCTTCTTATTCTTTGTCTTAAAGTAAATATAAATTTTAACGAAATATATTAGTATTCCGCTGACTAATATGTGACAGTAATAATATCGTGCATTACTTGTACCATTCCTTTTATTGTTTCAAACACACAAAATGAGTTCTGTAAAATAGTGTCAAGCATTGTGTTGTAAATATTGACAGGGTTTTTAACCGGGTTTTCCAACGGAATAATCCGGTTATTAAAATGGTGAAAATGGCGGGCGGCTGCCAAAATGGTACCCTCATTGTACGGATAACTTCTCCTACAGTTTTCAAGATAAGAAGTTGTCCTTTTGCAGATCAATCGTACATACATGTATATCAGAGGTGTGCATATTGCTAGGATTTTGATTTCTGATAATTTATCGAAAAAATGCCAGCTTTTGAACTTGGTCATTTCTTGGCACAATATTGCAGATAGGGTACCCTCATTGTACGGATAACTCCTCCTACTGTTTTCAAGATAGGAAGTTGTTCTTTTGCAGATCAATGGTTGCTAGGATTTTGATTTCTGATTATTTATGAAAAAAATACCAGCATTTGAACATTTTTGAAAATACTGCATATAGGGTACACCATTTCAATGGATACGGGTTGACATGGATTATGAATACAGTCCACATAAACGAAAACCTGGTTTGCTGTTACATTGACAGCTTTTCACTTGTCTTATTGTATATTGCAATGAATTGTTTCACAGTCAAAGTTAAATTTTAAATCTAATCCCAATTTCCTTTACTTTAGACGGAGGTTCTATAAGCCTCCTCAATTGCTACCTTTCAATTGCACGTGACGTCGATCATGAACTAAATAGATTTGATGGACAAATTTACGTCAAAATTTGCAATATTCGTTTATTATTATTAATCTAATATTATTCAAGTAGATAAAGTATTTGCAATTACATAATAAACAAAAATAGAACTATACAAATGACAATTATTAAACATCATTTTCCTCGTACGTTTTGATTCATAGGTCAATTTCACAATAAACAGGTTGGAAATACACACCCAAATGGTGGTTTGAGTCCCATTAGATGGGTAAACGCCTAAATAGTATATAAATAATACTAACCATATGGTGGGTTTTTCCATTCCCGCCAATAATATAAAAAAATATGTGATAGGGCATTTGCACGAGAAACAGTATTGTTTGATGGCATCTCCTACACCTATATAAGGCAACTCACCAGACATCCCATGTGTAAATCTCGACTGAGGTGGATCAGCGTACGTCTCCCAAGTAAGTCTAATGTTTTTTCTCAATGTTCTTAGGCAAAAATAATTATTTTTATCGATAATTATTAAACTTTTCGACATAGGAAGCTTCTTACACCTCCATTTATCCTAAATCAGCGTTATTTTGATCATGATGCAGAGTAACTAATGAAAAGTCCCGTTATAATTAATTGCATCCTCTAAAAGTTTGTATTGCGGTCAAAAGAGAAAAACGAAATAATGTATAATGCTTATTGAAAAATAATTAGAGAGCGGGCTCAAAATAATGGTAATACATGTACATGTACCTGAAACACACAAGGAATCGTTCTTTGCGAAACATGGAACCAGTTGTTATATTCGTATTAATAGAAATTAATGTAATACCCGCGTCCTGAAAAAATCTTAACATAACGAAAATTCAATAAAAAAACCCAAAAATATCTATACATGTACCTTTGAGGCAGAGAATAAAATCAGCCAAATCCTTGACATTCCAATAGGCAACAACAAATTGTGATGTGAATAGGAAATAAATGATGCAATGTAAGTAGGGCATGAATGTCATTAAAGTTAAAGCGTCATTTACAATATATAAGTAGGTTATTGCCTCCAAAACACATCCACCGATTTTCATTCTACAGGAGCACATGCAAAAACATTTGACATATCAAACAAAACAAAAGCAGACATTGTTTCACAAATACCAACACAATAAAATGACATAAACAATTGTTTGGAAAATGGAAAAAATTAAGACCATAAAAAAAGCATCCTTTTAGAGTTTCTAAAGGAAATTCAAGAGATTAAAGAGGGCCATTGCGAATCTTAGGGGAAATTACCATAAAACAATATCAGGTAATGAATATTGGAGCTTAAATTCAATTTCAGTTTTTACGTATTAAATGTTGGGGACAATAGAATTTCAGATTTTTAGGGAATTTTACCTTATAAGCCGAAACTCCCATCCACCACGCATGCCGCTAAAATGAACCCACTCCCTACCCACAATGTATCTTCACATAAACCCTCCCCACATATCATACAACAACTGCTATCATTGTTTCCTTTAATACAGATTCCGTCGTTTGAGCAGCTTGTTCAGAATATTCAAATGAAACTGGCGGAGCGGACGGACATGATGACGGCAACGCCCACGATGATGATGCTGACGTCGCCGAATCGAGCGAAGATGCAGATTTGGGTCCGTCCACAGATGAAGAAATCTTTGTAAATTGCTTAATCAAACATTATGTTTTACTTAATTTTTTTACTTTTAAAATAAATACTTCGAAAATTCGGAGAACAAACTTTAAAGTCTACGATACAACTAATTTTTTTCTTATCTACATTTCAGCAAACTGTTTAATACCTCATTGAAGTTTGGAATTTTATTCTCATATCTGGCCCCGGAAGGTCGCTTTATGACAACATACACTTCAGCAGAAGTGGCAGTGTATAGATCCTTGACCTGTGGAATTTTCATGTTTTTACTTAAATTTTCATTTAATTAAAGAATATTGTATTGCATACTGATTCTACCTTATTATGTTCATTGAACATCGGAAAATAACTACAGTACTCTTACTTAATATTATTAATATTGAATATTGTTTTATCTTGCCCGTAGCATCATATTTCAAATAGGAGAGAGAAAGTAATTGACCAAGCATTTTCGAAAAAGAAATGAAATCATTTTCTTCTTCTATATATGCATTTTCCCTTACACGAACATCAACAGAAAAAGTGTGTGTGTGTGTGTCTTTGTTGCTTCGGGTTTAGTTCTTAAACATACCTTTTCCAAAAGGGTATCCTTTTCCTGCTGAAAGACCGATGGATTGTTTTCGTCTGTCAGGACCTTTGTACGCTCTTTCCTTTTTTGGTACATTTCAGAATCGACACCTTCCCGCCCTTGGTTAATTTTTGCAAACAATTTTTAAAAAAAAAAATATTTCATTACAACATATGAAACATTAATTTTTAATGGTGGTGAAATAATATAGAAAAACTACTCTAATGGTCCTCCATAGAAAAAAAATAACCTTTGTCTATATCATTTTAGATCAAGAAATTTAATTGATTGTGATTGTTTTACGTCAACCGGATGCATTAAATTGAAAGTAGCCATGTCAAAGAAAACGCTCACTCTCACAACAGCCTCTGAAAACGGATTTTAAGGTAAAATGGTGCAAATTAAGTAGATCAAGCTAGGTACTGTTGTAATGTATGCTTATTTGTAATAACATAAGGCAAAATTTTCCACATAGAATTTTCAGAAAAACTTACAATATCAACAGTACGAGTACTGAACTACTCACCACACCACTCGACATCATGCGCTTCTGGTAGTGTGAAACGAAACGCACGTGTTTTTACTCCCGAATGGCTAGTGTATTAAGTGTATGACATGGTTGATTGCCCACCAAATGGGACTCAAACCGGGTTGTGCCAATCTGATAAGTTTTAATATGCATGACTTAAATGATTATTAATGAATTGGGTTCAAAATTTTAGATTGTGCATTAAAAAGTGAAACGCTGTCATGCTCATCAAAATGTTGTTTAAATGTTGTATTCTTTCACATCAATTTGCAAACAGTAATTGTTTCAATGACGAACGTTGATAAAAACTGTATTGATAAATATCGTAGACAAGAGGCCCATGGGCCACATCGCTGACCTGAGCAACAATAGGCATTTTGAAATCAGCTTCATGTAGATTCATACAGTTTTTGTGAATAATTTAATTGTTTTCCTTTGTATAACTAAATCCCCATTATCTGAAGTTGATTTCACTAAAATTACAGCTTTTTTAGGCAAATATTTGTTAGAAAAAGATTTAAAAATGTTTATCTATATTATCCTATGTAAAAAAAATTGCCCCCCTTTTGACCCCATTCTATCCCCCCCGGAATCTTGATTTGAATAAACTTGAAATCTCACTACCTCACAATGCTTCCAAACAGGTTTCAGCTTTCCTGCCCAAACGGTTCTTGAGAAAAAGATTTTTAAAGATTTACCAAGTATATTCCTATGTAAAAAGTTGATCCCCCATTGTGGCCCCACCAAACCCCCGAGGGTCCCGATTTTCACAACTTTAAATTTTCACTACCTGGGGATGCTCCCATACAAGTTTCAGCTTTCCTGGCATAATGGTTTTGAGAAGAAGAATTTTTAAGTTTTACTCTATATATCCTTAATATATGTAAAAAGTCGACCCCCATTGTGACCTCACCCTACCCCCCTAGGTTCATGATTTCATGATTCAATCTACACTACCTGACGGAGCATTCCAAACAAGTTTCGGCTTTCCTGCCCAAATGGTTCTCGAGAAGAAGATTTTTAAAGATTTGCTCTATATATTACTTTGTAAAAAGTCGACCCTCATTGTGGACCAACCGAACCCCTTTGAATGTTCCCTACTTGAGGATGCTTCCATACAAGTTTCAGCTTTCCTGGCATAATGGTTTCTGAGAAGATTTTAAAAGATTTACTCTATATATTCCTATGTAAGAATTTGCTCTTGTGGCCCAACCAAGCCCCCAAGGGTCATAATTTTCACAATGTTTAATCTACACTACCTGATGATGCTTCTACACAAGTCTCGGCTTTCCTGGCCTAATGGTTCGTGAGAAGAAGTATTTAAAAGTTTGCTCTATATAATTCTATTTAAAACTGCAACCCCCCATTGTGGCCTCACCCTTCCCCCGGGGTTGATGATTTTCACAACTTTGAATCTACACTATTTGAGGATGCTTCCACACAAGTGTTTCTTGAGAAGAAGATTTTTAAGATTAAGTCTATATAATCCTATGAAAAATCTTGACCCTCCACCCATTGGGGCCCCACCGAACCCCTGAGAGTCATGATTTCGCAACATTGAATTAACGCCAGCTAATGATGCTGCCATATAGTTTCAACTTTCCTTGCCTAATGGTTCGTGAGAAGATTTTGAAAAATTTACTCTATATATATTCATATGTAAAAAGTCGACCCCCATTGTGGCCCCGCCCTACCCCCAAGGGTCATGATTTTCACAATTTCGAATCCACACTACCTGACAATGCTTCCAAAAAAGTTTCAGCTTTTCTTGCCTAAGTGTGAAGAAGATTTTTGAAAATTTCTCGAACATTTTCAATAATTCCTAATTAAACTGCAATTATCAGGGCGTGGTCCTTCTTTTTCACAACTTTGAGTCCCCGTAGCCAAAGGATTTTTTGTGCCAAGTTTGGTTGAAATTGACCAAGTGTTTCTGGAGACGTTGGAAATGTGAAAAGTTTACAGACAGACGGACGACAGACAAATCCGAATAGCTCACTTGAGCTTTCTGCTCAGGTGAGCTAAAAAGTTTACTTACAGTTTGTTTATTACGCAACCCCTAACCCATTTACTTTCCAAACTATGTCACCTTAAGGTGCATCAGAAAACCTTGAAATAGTTTCTCAAATCAGCAGAAAATTACTGGATTATGATAGAAACCATGATGGATAAGAAGTATATATGTCAAATTGGCGAAAAAATGTGCAATTTTAGGTAAACAAGAGGCCCAATGGGCCACATCGCTCACCCGAGCAACACTGGCTTTATATGGTCGTTCAAAGGATATTGAGCTATGTGGCCCCTCGGTATATTAACCAAAAATGAATATCCGAATTTTACAATTATTTTAGCATATACTTAATCTTTGACATATTTACCTTTATGGAATACCATTTTTACCGACAATAAGATTATATGCAATATAAATAACTAAATGTCTAGTCGGTGTTCAAGGTTAACTTCCAGTTCCCTTTATTTTAGCCCCCCCCCCCCCCCCCCATCACTTTATAAAAAGATTTAAATACATGAGATCATGAAGGTACATTTTCTCCCTCCACTATTTACTAGTTATTGCATTTTATTTTTAAAAATCTTATATGTGTACTTCAATGCACAAGAATAACTGCGCTCAATTCCTCAAATTAAAAACATTGAAAAATTTAATTGGCCTTCTCCATTTTAAACGATTGTCATTTACCAGACATGAATTCATTTCGTATGACGTTTCATATCCTTACTCACTTGATTGAAGAATGAACTTAACTGAAAAATGTTGCCACATATGTTAAAGAGCTATAATTCAAATCATTATATTGGCAGGCATGTCGCTCTATTTTACCAAGGCCCACCCATTATTTTCATCTGTATTAAAAAACAACAAATGTCTACAAACAAAGATTATTTTCCGTTGCAATAGTTTTTTAAGAACAGCGAAAATGCTTTTATTCTCATGATAATAATGTGTCAGGACTATGGAAACTGTTTAAAAGGTGTTGTTTTCATATACTTGTGTTCGAAAAACTATCGAAAAGAAGATGGGGGAATAAGATATTTGGTTAAGTCGTAAAATACAACTTCAAATTTAAACCTTTTTTTAATTAAATATATTTAATATGTTATAATACAATGTTACAAAAGGGTATTTTCTAACTATATTCAGTTTGAAATTTTTAAAAAAAATTATAAGAAAAAAAAATTAATAAATCAAGTTTTGATGGTATCGAACCTACAACCTAAAACCCTACGGTCTATAAAATTTACCTGATGTTTGGTGCTCTAACCACTGAGCCATTTTATTCACAACAAAGTGTGTTGTTTAAATGCTTTTTGAGACGTTGTCACGAATTTACGGACTTGTATTATTTTTCTAAATCGTTAAATTGTTGGGCTACAAAATGACATTTTTAAAGTATAGTGGGTCATCACGCCACATTTTTGTTGATTAAAATCGTTTTAAATTCCATAAACCGCATTTAGACTATACCAAAAATATGGAGCTCAGACCCACTCTATAAAAGAAAAGGCATTAAAGTTATAATGACATTATTTGGAGGTTTTGAGACACATGCGCCAGTTTGAATCAACCCATTACAAGTATTTAAAATAATCAAGGGTTACAAACCGATGTAACGTTAAATATACATTGTTTTGAATTATTTTTAAAACAATTATTAGATTTTAATGATATTTTTATTTTGCAGTATCTAATCATTCCTCATATGGGCATTTTCCACGCCTTATTTACCCATCTTCTTTGTGTAGATTTTATGCAATTCATCGTTGAAGAAGGCGCACCAGAAAGTAGTTACAGCATATCATCCTTTTGGCAAGACATTTTTATTGATCAATCAAAATTTCAGCATCAATCGTAAAATTACAAGATACATAGCTTTGCATTTCCTATTAAGAATGAACAAAAGCATGGCCTCAGCTCTGTGAGCAAAGATCTGTATCTTGCTTATAATCCGAAACTTGACACAGCTGAATATGGTTAGTAAAGAGAATATTGTAAACAATTAAAACAAAAGAAACATGCACTAAATTAAAAACAAAGAAAGAGCACAATTTATTTTTCATAATATATATGTACCTATATATTTCTAGCAGCAAAAACAATCTCCGTTTAGACTGAAAATGCAGAGCATCTTAACAAAACACGTTTCATTATAATCAACCATAACGTAGAGATCGTACCGAATTACCAATAGAATGTGTAGTATTCATAATAAAATATGTTGATAGTGCATCAGATTTTGCTCATTTTGCGCAGGTAAACAATTAACTGTCTGATTAACCGAAGTCTATATTTGATTCGATACGTAATAATTCCAAAATACAGGCGATATTTCCATAAAGCATCAACGAAATTCAAAACAACGTAAAAACACGGTCAGGAGTCAAAAATGTCAACGCATTGAAAGATTTAACATCAATTCACTTCACGAAATCGGCACAAATATATTTAGCATGTTTCAAGTATCCCTTCGCACGTAAACTGTTGCACAGCAAGCGAATTCATCTTTGTCAGTTTGATCCGTTTGTCATGCGTCAACATTCAAACATAGCTGCCTTACACAATGAACTTTCGTTTTCGATATGGAATGCCGAACCCGAAGTCATAAACTGATTGACGGCGATTTTCTCTTTATTTTTATTTTCGTAAAATACTCAAATCTGAAACAGAATTCGCCAATAATTTTTGCACTTTATATTTTCTTTCCCATACGGATTATTTTTGCGAAATTTCGTTGAATTTGACTCAGTAGTTCTTGAGAAGAAGATTTTTTAATAAATGCAACCCCTTTTTCCCACAGTTTGGAGGTTTTCTACGCTTTGAAAAAAGATCAGTCTTTCATTTCTGCAATTTATATTCGCCTTCCTATAAGGCTGCTTTGTGCCAAATTTGGTTTAAATTGGCGAAGCGGTTTAAGAGAAGAAGTTTTATTTCTACCTTGGAATCAATAACTAGTATTCATCAACATGTTAAAATTAATAACAATAAATGATTCAAATTATAAATATTTATACTCCACATCAACCACCCCCCCCCCCTTGCAATCAAACCTTGTTTTAAAGATTCAGTCTTCTTACATTATTACATGTGTACAGCAGTAAATTTTAAATCATTTATTGATTGCATTTTCTCTCGTAATGCACATTGACAATTTTGAAATTTCTCCATTTAATTTTTGCGATTTGTGAAGAAATTTTTATTTGCATGTGTATTTGCCCATTTGGGGCAATTGTTAAGTCTCCTAAACAAAGCAGTGTCATCGGCTAGGAATTGCCAACATGGATCAAACACTACATATGAATAAAATAAAATACATTACTATTTCTAGTTCTAGAATGTAAGGGTGTCTCCAAGGGGGCATAACCTGTATACAATTTGATGTGCAATGACACAAAGAGCAAGAATAAAATTATATAGTTTAGGGATGAGGATCTTAAAAGTTATCAAAATATACAGTGTATCATCATTTCCTATTTCATAAGGGGGGGGGGGGGGTTAAAGACAACACCTGGGGTCATGTACCTTACAGCATTTGATGCATCATAATGACATAAGAAGACATTTTGTATTTCTGTTTCATGGGGTCAGAACCATAGGGTCATGGCCTTCATTGTAATTGATGCATTATAATACATTAAGAAAGAAAGACCCATTCCTTCCTATTATAACTCATATAAAAAATGATAAGTCCCTACACTTACTCATACATTTAATACACAAATTTAATTCGGAATTGTTACAGGGTCAATATGGTCAATATGGGGTCAACTCAATACTGTAAGTCTGACAAATGAAAAAAATAACTTTTGCAATTAAAATGACAGAAACTTTACAAATGCGATAGAATAGGTGATGATGATAAACTTATCTAAATATTAAAAGACGATGATACAGTATGCTAGCAAAGGAAGATCACTTATTTAGAAAGTGAAAGTAATACTCATGTACATACCGGTGTCTCATAATTTTGTGCTACTATAATACTCACTATACATGTATATTATCTATATTAGTCAACATCATAATGATAATCCAATTAGAGCACAATATGAATCCCTTTAGCTGATCATCACAAAAGAAATGTTTATGCATGTTAACTAATCCTTTTCTGCATTTGAAAAACATATCTAATCGAAGAGCTGGGTAAAACTAGTACCAGCAATTGAGACCTGTAGACATGTGTTGTGTAGAAATTAACTTCAGACAACGATTAGTTATTTGTAACATGCATGTATTTTTATGACCTATTCTTCAAAACCTTTTCTGCATATGAAAAACACATACATGTATGTATACAACCTGAAAACCCATATACTCGAAGAGCTGGGTAAAACTAGTATCCGCAATTGAGACCTGTAGACCTGTGTTAAATTATTGTGTACATAACGTCATTTATGTTATTTGTAACATGCATGTTTTTTTTAATGACCTATTCTTCAAAACCCCTTGCACTATTTTATGAGGAAAATAACAGCTTTAAGGTGGTGCAGGACACCTGCATATTATGATGTATACTTCCTATTGAAATAAACAATAAAGTGTAAATATAATCTTTTCCCCCAAAATAATGTTACCTTACGGGTTAGAGCAATTACGGGTTAGAGCAATTACATGTCTGTAAGGGCATTGGAGTCCGAGGTGTATTTCTGGTAATTTTATTATTGATTTAAATGAATTTTCATTGGTGGGGAGGAGGGGGGGGGGGGGTTCTGGACCCATCACTCCTACCCCTTTTCTAAATCCGTGCACACGATTATGTACACAGAAGCAAATCTAAAGCCGGCAACCGCTGCGGAGAGCGGGCATAATTTAATTTTTTTTGGTAATAATTATATAGACCAGTATACTTTCTATGACATGAAAAGGTAAAGTTATTGATATACTTAAAATTCACATGCAAACAGTTCAACCCCAAATTGCACATAAAGTGCTGCTCATGTGTTAGTATCATATGGGAAGAGATCTCATCCTTCAGTTATGAAAATTATATTTTTTAAATGTATTACCGGAACTTGCATGTGGCCTTCATTTTTAATTAAACTGGTACAAAACAGTGTTATTTAGGGGCAAACACTTAGTGCGGGTATAACTGTCTAATGACAGCATCTAGTTTTCCTTTCCTTGATATATTGGTTTTTCTTCTTTTAAACAGATAAAGTACAACTGTGCATGATTTACTGTTTTCGCTGACAGATTTCAGATTTTCACTATTACCAATGCTAAAATATTATTTGTTCATATTTCACATTGACTCGACACATACCGGTATATGCTTACATACTGACGGTATAAAATGAGTCACATTTTGGTCATAGATATTTAAAAATATCTTTTAAATCAAATCAGATGATTTGATGATCAAAAACTTAGAAACGATAATGAAAATCATTTGTAGCATATTTCTTATATTTTAACTATTCCAGAAAAAAAAAAACAACTGTTGCCAGTATTTTGAGATAAACCTCGGATACCTTAGCTTGTTCATGATTTAAAAACAATAATGCTGATTAAATTTTCATCACATTTGTTATAAAGTGTTTAAAACCCGAAGGTTAACCCTCTATTGTTCTTTTGAGAGCGTTTTAAGGACGTTGGATCCTGCGATCAGAAGTCTTAAAAGTTTTTTCCTAAAGTATTTTTTAGAAATCTACACACATAGCTTAACTAAAATTCAAAACAAAATTGTGGGGTCTATATGCTTCATTTGGCGCTACAGTGTATTTAATATGACCTTTCTGCACTGAAAGTGCAGATTGCATATAAATCACTTTTCCCTCTATCTTTTATTATCGGAATGAACCATGGCACCAAGTACAAATTTATACTATTTAAAATAAATAAAATTAAAAATATCATAAAGAAATATCTTACGATTGCTTCACCTAATTGATATTTTGACCTTTTTGCACTGATAAACCGCTATTTTTGTGATCGGCTTCGGCCGATCACTGTTTTGTCCATATGAGGCATCCGGCAAATGCTTCCACGTGCGCACACATCCCGCTTGCATAAGTAGTTCTTATAAAAACTTGAAGTTTGGTTAAGTATTTATATAACATTTTTTTCAGTTTTTTTTCAATTCATTTACCTTAAGAGATGCAAACATACATAAAATACAGTTCGACCTGTTAAAGCTGACATGAATTCATAAATACGCATTATTTTCCTTATATCTCCGACTACCGCCATATTAGTTGTCGATTTCTATTGTTTTGTCATCGCTACACACCTCCTATATAGGGCCGAGAGCACTATTCATGCATCACCGCATTCAGGAATTCCATACACCCGAACACGTTACCTTGGACAAAAAGACTTGTAAAAACGCGTTTTGAACAAAAATAATATGACAACCACTTTACTGGCAAGATATTTCCAATAAACGACGAAACAAGACAGACTGAAATCCAAGCGCAGATATTTCGAAAATCCCTCGATAATCTGTGTACGTTACAACATTGCACAAGCGCAAACCACACACTGTGACATGGCAGATCGAGCAATGTCAATTATCGCATGGATTTTAGAAACGGGGCGTTTTTGTAGGAACGGGTGGAAACGTTGTCAATTTCTTGGATTTACTATCATTTAGCTACTGTGTTGAATGCAGTGCCGCCGGGGTTTTCAAGAAGATGCAGACGTTATGCACTCTGTATGAACGACACACCTGTTCGATGTGCATGCGAAGTAAGACAGCACTGTTTGTGCAAAATAATACGGATGCCTTGGACATCCTTTCAAAGAATAAATATATTTTGTATATCATTGATTGTTGTTTTCTTTATTCTTTATTACTACATTTTACTACAATATGTAGTTCATGCATTTAGAAGTCCGTGCAACGCAAATGTCTCGATCGGAAAGCAACCGACCGTAACTTTCTCAACCGGTATATATACCCCAGTGGCAGTAGAGGAGCGATTGAAACTAATATGGCTTTTATGAATTCATGTCAGCTTTAATTCAAGAATGCACATCTTGTCTCACGCGTAAAAATTTCGATCGAAAGATTCATTCAGTAATGCAGTTAACCTCGATGAACTGACCTCAATCATAAGAAGATGCTCCATGATCTGACCTCGATCTATTGATGTTACATAATAGTAGCTAGGAAGACGGCTTGATTTATAAACAAGGTTACGTTATGATGCGACCTCAATAGCAAGTTATGATGGCATTCAATGTTTTTCAGTAGCATTTAATTATTTTAATACAACTCTTTCTTTGTATACGTGTTAATGCTCTTTGAAGAGCCCTACTCAGTATTCTGAAGAAGAAGATACATTAACATTTAATAATTAAGTTAAAAATATAAAACTAGACAAGGAGTTTACGGACGGCTTTCCCCAAATTTATTTCAAAATTAAATTTGTTGACGGTTTATAATGATGAAATTATGATGTACAGATTCAAAATATTCTATATTTTGTAAAAATACAGTTCTTTTTTAATCATTTTATATCAAACTGATCATGTTGATTGCTTCTAGCTATCAATATTAAACATTTAACACAAATGCACGGTAAAGAATCGGTGTCTAACCACAGGGGCTTGGTTGTTGGATAGTGAATTTCCTAATTATTTGTTCCCGAAGTAAAAATTGATTAAAATTGGTAATCTTATGTGTATTTCTGTGTATTGAAGTAAATGAATTCACTGACCCCCCCCCCCTCCCATTTCAGTCATGTTAAAAAAGTGTATTCAATGTACATTTGAAATAGTAAAGGGACGACACTCGCCATCCTAGATCTCGTCAGAAATTGTTGGAGAAATGGAAGAACTTGTTTAAAACATAGCTTGAAACGAGGACCCCCTATAAATCCAAGATGGCAAGGGTCGTCCCTTTACTTTTTTTTAATGTACATTGAATACATTATTTTAACATAACTGAATTGGGGGGTTTCAGTGAATTTATCCAACAACCGAGCCCCTGTGGTTAGACACCGATTCTTTACCGTGCATTTGTGGATTACAAGAACGGAAAAGTCTGAAAAGAATTCAGGTCATTTATATATTCCAGCCAAGTCCGCTAAGAAAAATAAAACAAAAATCGAGCTGAGAGAAAATGTGAACAAAATTCAAATAAAATCGGGGTCAAGGAAGAGTTATCCTTCCTAGAACTTCACAAAGCATTGTCATAGGTTGCTGATAGAAATGCAAACACACATTTTTATTGTAAGTTGAGCATGAATTTATTAGATACAATATCGAAGTGTTGAATTTTTGTTTCTCCGGATGATGGTTTGATGCCGCCGGAGTTGATTATTTTCTTCGATAGCTACCATTTTGTTTTAAATTTAGCAGACATTTAGATGAAGGTGTAAATAACAATACCTCAAAGTTTCGTTAGTTTCGTTTAGTTCTTAAGAAACTTACTGGAGCTGTAATATTTATTTAGAGGCATGGTCTAAAACGTGGTCTGGATCGACGGAGCAGTCAGAGTGTCAGACTTTGTATAAATTTTCACAAACGTTTTGTAACACTTTGATGGGTGTGATTTCGATTAGAAATGATGGATTTCAAAGTCAATCATCACATGTCATGGTAATAAAGGAATTCAACTATATAGAAAAAGGGGAGGGGGGGGGGTTGAGTTCACCAAAGTGTACGTATAAATGACACTGATATAACGGTTTGTTGCACATTCTAATAACATATAGTAGTTCTAAGAGGTCAAAGGTCAAGGTCGTTCAAGATTACTCTGTACGAGTAGTTTTAAATTTTCTGGCAGTGAATAGTCATTTTAGGCCCTTTAAACCCCTTTTAGGAGTCAAAAAGTGGCCCCTCGGACCACAATTTTTAAAATGAACGTTTTGTTCCCAACTGAAATTTGAAACGATTTTTAAAATCGGAAGAATTATAGAAAAGTTACAGCTAAAGGGCTGTTTTGAACGTTGACCTCTGCAGAACCCCTATTTTTTTCAACTTTTCCGGTCTGCGGATTGTGTGTGTCATTATATATATAAAATATTGTAACATTTCCTTGAAAACTTTTTGAGAAAACGAATGACGCGTGATTTTTGTTTAACATTAAATTTCCCATAGATGATTTTTATCGACCTGTAAAACTGGAAGTAGTCAACATATTTTAGTGAAACTCAGAATTTATGTTAATTACTTCTATCTTAACAATTTTCAGGCGTCATATGAACTTTTAAACGTCATTTGAATTTTTTTTTGTTTTTTCATCACCCCTTCACTAAGGTTTTGGGTTTTATATCTCAAAAACGGTAGGACATAGAAAATTGTTTACGCGTACAATTTTGTTTGGCTAGACAAGATAGATCTAATTCTAAAATTTGATTGTTGTAACTTAAAAAACAAACAAAACATTGCGTTTTCTTTAAATTTTAGAATTGACCCTGCAGGTTCCGGAAGTACCAGACCGGAAGTCCAAAAGCATACATTCCATAGATTGAAAAATTTGCTGTATAACTGTTGCATAATTGAATCAATATATCTTCCAGTTTTTAAAATATCGCTGACAAAAAATTGTCGAGTATAATAAAAATAAAAAAAGACGAAAACAATAGGTCTTTTCGACCGAAAGTCGAAAAGCCCTATTTTGCCAATATGTGTCGATAGAAATAATGAAACATTGTAAAATTATGTTTCTCGAAACAAAATGAAGATATCCTAATGCACAAACTATCTGGAAATTTTGTTTGAACTGAAAATAAGGAAGCTAAAGTTACAGTACTCTAAAACAACTGAATTTTGAAAAATGTTCATTTTCTTCTTAAAAACCTTCCGCCACAAAATATAGTCCCATACTAAACTCTGTAAATATGTAATTTTTCCATTACTATTTTATTTAAAATAGTTTAATTGGCGTTATGAAATTTGAATTTATGGGTAGAATCAATATATGATGCATAATTTTTAGAATAGAGGTGACCCAAAAAGGCTACCCAAAAACAGAGGAACGAACCTTTTCAAGTGTATGTCAGCTGCAAAAAACATTGTGGCAAAAGAAACCTCATCACGAAACAAGTAGTGTTAGTATATTTTACACGATGTCTTCTGTCAAGGAGATGCTGAAGCTTTTGGATCTTGGAACCAAGATGGGACTTAGGGAGGCAGATCTTCAGTACGTTGTTAAAAATGAATCAAACGATGAAGCAGACAATGATGTTATTGTTAATGATTTGAATGGTTTCTACATGTAGGTGCTGAAAGGTGTAAGGTATTGTTTAATTTACAAATTATTTTTGAGTTCTCTTATCTTGAGTGTATCCACTCATCCCGTTACAGAACAAGAGGCCCATGGGCCACATCGCTCACCTGAACAACACTAGACATAATAAAATCAGCTAAATATAAACCTACATCAAACTTAAAACCTTACATGTGGCCCAAGAATTATCCAGGTCCACAGTCTAAACAACTGAGAATCAACAAATGTCAATATGATTGCAAATTAGTTATACTATATACTAAATATATACTAAATATTTTTGAGAATGATCAAATTTATTTCCAATGTAAAAATTTGACCCCCACATTTATAGTTTCATCCTTTCATATTTGATTTGTAAAGATTTTTTTAAAGATTTTTCTCTATATATATAACATTACAGTCATTTTACCGGTAACGAATTAGTATGCGGTTTCGTCGTGCATGCAACTATTATTATCAGAATTCTAAATGTTTTTATTTTTTGTTTAAATTGCGTTTCTTTGTCCTTCTAAACTATAGTATCAGACTTCCGAAAATATAAAGGATGAATTACGGAGACAGTAATTTCAACACCCCCTCCATTTTCCTAGTTTCGAATTCGTTTCCCAGTATCGAATTAAGCGCCTTTTATCACTTCTGCCGAATATTTTGAGGCGAATTAATTTAAAAAATATACTAGAGGTACATGTTAATGCACTTATAAATGAAGAAGGAAAAACAATTGTGGGAATATGTCATTTAAACAAATAATATGATCGTTATTTTTATCATACCGTTTTCCCGTCAAATTGAAACTGGACTTGAACAGTTTTCATTTGCTTTACTTTATAATATTGAATTTTCATAAAAACACTTTATAATAGTTATTGATGATAAGTAGTTGCGATTTTCCTTTGTTTTCCCGTATATCTATCAATATATGCAGCCAAATAATACTTCTGTCGCAATGAACCGAAACTAGGAAAACTACACGGGTTCTATTTGAAGTCGTAATTTTATTCAAAGCTCCATTATTATTTGATATGATGCAGTATCTTTTTAAATTAATTATATCTACTAACTATTTACTAAAAAGGGATCAATAACAACTTATTTTCATAGTTAGGCTTAATTGTTTTCACACTTTCGTTTTTTCTGCTTTGAACTCTTGGCAGCTCATATCTGGGTCACATTTTTAATTTGTAAACAATTCGGTAAATAATCGTGCAAATGGCAAACAACTTTACGCACTGATAGAATATTTATTTCTGTTATATAATTACGTAGCTAGGATTTTTTAAAACCTCAACTTCGTCTCCCACCAATAATTTTTCTAAAAATTACTCGATACTGGCAAATATTCGTTACCGGTAAAACGAATGTACCTGAGAACGCTTTCACTCAAGTAACAGCTTTTCTGCTCAATTGATTTTCAAAACTAAGATATTTCTCTTTACATTCCTATGCAAAAACTTGACCCCCCAATTGTGGCACCATTGAACAATTGGGAATCATGATTTGAACAACTTGAATTTACACTAACTGAGGATGCTTCCATGCAAGCTTTTCTGGCCCATTGGTTCTTGAGAAGAAGATTTTTAAAGATATTTCTCTATATATTCCTATGCAAAAAAATTGACCCCCAATTTTGGCTCCACCGTACCCCTGGGGATCATGATTTGAACAAACTTGAATCTACACTACTTGAGGATGCTTCCACTCAAGTTACACCTTTTCTGACCAATTGGTTCTAGAGAAGAAGATTTTTAAAGATATTTCTCTATATATTCCTATGCAAAAAATTTGACCCCCAATTGTGGCCCCACCATACCCCCTGGGGATCATGATTTGAACAAACTTGAATCTACACTACCTGAGGATGCTTCGACGCAAGTTACAGCTTTTCTGGCCAATTGGTTATAGAGAAGAAGATTTTTAAAGATATATCTCTATACATTCCTTTGTAAAAAATTTGACCCCCAATTTTGGCCTCACCGTACCCCTGGGTTTCATGATTTGAACAAATTTGAATCTACACTACCTGAGGATTCATCCACACAAGTTACAGCTTTTTTGGCCAATTGGTTCTAGAGAAGAAGATTTTTAAAGATATTTTTTATATATTCCTATGTAAAAATTCGACCCCCCATTGTGGCCCCACCGTACCCCTGAGGATCATGATTTGAACAAACTTGAATCTACATCAACTGAGTATTCTTTCATGCAAGTTACAGCTTTTCTGGCCAATGGTTCTAGAGAAGAAGATTGATAATATACCATTACTTTTTCACTAATCCCTAATCATCTCCCCTTGAAAGAGGGGGTGGCTCTTCATTTGAACAAACCTGAATTCCCTTCACCTAAGGATACTTTATGGTAAGTTTGGTTGAAATTGGCCCAGTGGTTCGGGAAAAGAAGTCGAAAATGGGAAAAGTTTACGGACAGACAGACGGACAGACAGACAGACGGACAGACAGACAGACGGACGCCGGACAAAAAGTGATCAGAAAAGGTCACTTGAGCTTTCAGCTCAGGTGAGCTAAAAATATTGTGATAATTTGTGTGCTGCTACATTTGCCTTTACACCGATACCGAAGCCGAGTACTTCTCTGCATTCTATTATTAGATTTTGAGTCATCAGATTATTTTTAGATGATTATAGGTGGCACTTATTCGGAAGTGGCATCCCCGAAAAGCAATGCCAATAAGCGCTTTGCTTACTGCGTATGCTTAGCGCTTAAAAATCACTACAGTTAATTAAGCATACCTTTAGTATGGACAAAGCTTAAGAAATGATGTACAAAGCCTTTTTCTTAAAATTTGCACAGTACTTTTCATAAACATTTGAAGGAAAATAATGTCATCACACTTTGACATGTGCCCCCCAAAACACAAATTCAATGATTTTTTAAATGATATTACTTCAAAATCATCATTATAAGTATTGTATTTCAATTTGGATAGAAATCTACTCGAGAATTTTTTATAATTATTTTTTATCTTACAAGAACGCTTTTCCACATTATTTTCAATTGAAAAAGAAAATAATGCACACATTTTTTGTAATGGTCACTACTTAAACTCTTATTAAATTTTCATGTTATTTTTTTTTTATTGATTTTGATATATCTTTAGTAACTCAAACACATTATAAACTTTTCATCCTTAAAAAAAACACTATTTAAATATAAATTCTAATGGCTAAAAATGATACAGATATAATTAACCTCACCTATACTGGTATCACCATAGGTTCCTGTCATTGTACAAGAATCTTCTCCACAAAAACATTGATCCCCTTTTTTTCATTACAATTTTTGTCAACCAGATAGCAGGAAGATGTTGCTAATTTTCCCAACAGATGATTGGCCACAAGTACTGTCAGTTCAGTTTCTGACATGGACCGAAATTTCAGAGGATCAGAGAGATTGAGGCGTCTATCTGTTACAAAAAATCATGAAGGATTAATTTGTGATAATGACTTTTGACATACCTTTTTATGGTTTTGTTGGCACACACAATAATAAGTAATAAGTAATAATAAACACAAATGTCCCCAAGTGGAAATAGATGCTTTTTTTTATTCTATACCCATCAATATTCCTTGATTAATAAAAACCATTCTTTTTGCAGAGTGTGATAGACCTTTCAGAGCACAACATTGGTTAACCATTCTTAATGGAAGGGTAAATAAAAAAGTTATCATTGCATGGACCCTATCTCTATAAAGCAGAAAATATATAAGGAGGTAAAACAGAGTTTTTAAAATATAATTCCCACCAGAAGAAGAGGCCCATAAGCCACATTGCTCACCTGAGGAACAATAGATATGATAAAATCAGCTTAATGGAGTCAAAATACAATGTAGTATAATACATGTAGATCCTGTATAAATAAAAATAATTTTTTCCACTGGATATTCTTATGTTTATTATCATTAGTCCCTTTTCTAACAGGATGATTTTATAGCAATATCACATATTGAGCATTGCAGCTCTCAAAATGTTTATAAATGGGATATAAACCTACATCGAACTCTGAACCCCTTGTAAGACCCAATCGTCCAGGAACCATCCAGAAGCCGAAATCTAAACTTTATTAAATAATCACCTGGCTGATTAGTTTCTGAGAAGAAGATTTTTAAAGATTTACTCTTAATATTCCGAAGTAAAATTTCCGCCTCCATTGTGGCCCAGCTCTACGCCCAGGAATCATGATTTTTAGGCGGAAGCGCTTATTGCAATTGCTTTCATGACCTTGCACAACATGGGTCAAATTCCTGCCCTTTTTCATGGTAAACTATCGGATGTTATTTAAACTAATAAAGGGCACACAGCTCTATACCCCCCCCCCCCTGTTCGACCCCCGTTTAAACATCGTTTCTGATAATAGAACTGTGGTATGTCTCTAAATTTTTACTTCATCGTTTTTAATTATCCATTGAAAATGCCTATAGCAAAGATAGCAAGTGGTGGATTTAAGTTATTGATAGTACAGGAACGAACGATAACTCTTGCGATGGTATGCGACATATAAACAAATGATAAGCACGGAGTCTGATGCCTGTAGATGAAATTCCGAGGGAAAAAATAGTTCAATTTGAAATTGCGTGTTTATGAGTACAGAAGGAAAAATTGATAGGGAAAAAGGTAATGAATGCTTTTTTAAAAAAACAAGGGTGTGTATAAATCTATCTAAAAAAGATTATTAGAATGATACAATGCCTATAAATTATTTGTAAACATACCAACGTTTCGCGTAGTAATCTCGGACAATACTGCATTAGTGTCATCGACATACGTAAGGTAAGTTAGGTAATTAATGTGTTATTTCTCATTGTATTAACGTTTGCCTCATCATTTTGGATTTTCATGTTACAATAATCTTGATCGAGGACCTGGTACATTCTTTATTCGAAATTCCTCTGACTCTAATCCCCGCTTGTATATTGTGACGTGCGGAGGAGACATGTCACAATATAAAAGCGGGGGTTAGAATCAGAGAAATCTCAGATAAGTACATAAATTTTATGAAAGAATTTATATTGTTTGTGTTAGGCATTCATCGAAATTTCTGAAATGTCGGTCTTTTGTTATGAATACTGTACAAGGCGAGGCCTACAGGATATCTTTAGCACAATGGAATCGCATATAAAGGTTGATAACATTTCCTTTTCTTAAACCTTTAATATTTTGTGACATCTTTGCAGATCTATATGTTCATATGGTGATTTTATAATTTGTTACGAACTGCACTGTATGATATAGGGTTTATTCATTTTGCTTACAAAAAATTACAATATTCAGCTTGGTTTAAAAATGACGCATGAATAATGCAAATGAATTTTCTCTAAAAATATCTCAAATATAGCTTTCAAGTATCATACAAGATACAATTCATTGGTTGATGTAATGAATATTCCAGATAGGCTATTAATTGCAAAGATATTTAATTGAACATTAAAAAAAATTAATATGATTTATCCTTTTACCTACTGTATTTACTTGTATCTCAGAATTACCTTATCATTACTCTATAATGAAAGTGACTAAAATTTCCTCTGGAAATTTCTCTACATCATAATTTATATGATAAACGTCTATAACACAAATTTTGTCAAAGATATCTCGGCAACAATCGCAGATGCTTGAAATTTTAACTCAATCTTTGTTAAGGCATGCCATTCGGTAGGATTGATTTTTTTATGTCAACTTCCCATTACATATAATGTTAACTATGCTTTTTTGTATACACATCAGAGCAGGGGTATCACTAGTGAGTATTGACTCACAGATATCTTGTTGTCATATCTTTAATAATATAGTAAATATTCTTGTACTAAATGCAATTAAAAACTGAAGAATTTTGGAGAAAAAAATTAAACTTTCATTTACAGTTCAATCACTATATTTTCCACTACTTGTATGTAATATACGAAAATAACCTTACAATTATTGATAATTAATATTGTGTGATCTTCTTATATATCTCATCCTTTATTTGCAAAATACATGTATACTTTTGAAAATAAATTATTTAAGGTAAAAAACATATAAATTCAAAATATTTTATAGATAAATTTTGTTTTTAAATCCATGTTTTCTTTATTGGAGGTCAAGTATATTGTAATGAAAGATTGCTTGATAACATACCCATTATTCATTTTTCATCAAAGAATTTTAGAATATCCTGATGAAAAAGACAGTTTTCATTGGTATAATGGATGCAAGACAACACTAGTGAATTGAAATTGTTGTTACCACAAATGGCACACTCCAGGATAACATAATGCTTTCCAAAAACACCATTAAGGCATGCAGCCATAAAGGGATTCTTTGAAAGTCTATGTTCTGTAATGGTGGAAGTTCTCTTGAAGATTCCATTGGTATTAAAATAAAAACTTAAAAGTTTAAAGTTCAAGTGTCTTCAATACTAGAGACCTGTGATTTGACAGTACAACATGGAGCAATTGTAAAGGACACATAATTTGTACATTATTGGATATCATTATATAGTTATCCATAAATTACTGGGCTTTTACATTGTATTGTAATTCTCAACATTTGCATATATGTTTGATCTTTGTAAAATATGTTTGGTATACAGTACAGTAAGTAAATACATTCTTTCTAAGTTTTAAACATTTGTCAACAAACTATATGAACGGCAACCTGAGGATCAATTAGAGGTCTGCAATTCTCCACATAAAAATGACTTTGAAAATATCCTGGTACTGTTAAACTTGGGAATATATTAAGAAAACATCAAAATCTCTTTATTGAATACCTTTTTTACAACACATTGTCCAGATATTTTGTGTATTATTCTATGAAGCTGGTTTCGCAATGGCTATTGCTTCTCAGGTAAGCAAAGTGACACACATACTATTTGATTCTGTAAAATACTGTAATCAAGCGATGTTCAAATGTGACTTCTGCATTTTTGTGAAACATTATTGTAAAGAATTAAATACTACAGTTTCAGAAGTTCAGTTTACTAAATTCTAATTCTATAATATTCTTTCCTTATTTTGATATCAAAATGAACATTTTTAATAAATCGGCATAATAAATGAAAATATGTATTCCTGTTATTTCAGCTTGCATATAAGTATCAACTGTTATACGAATGTACTTCACAAAACAAATGTTTTGATGTTTAAATTGTTCTTGTCATTGAATCTTTATTTAAGGCATGATCCAGACTAATCTGGTGCAGTAACAGAGTATTTCCACATTTACTACATGTATATACCTTAATTGACATATTAGAATAGTGTTTTATGTTATCAAACTAATTCTTAAAAAGAAAATAGTTATAATAACACTATGACATTGACAACTTGCAAGCATGCTTCCGCCTAACAGTACTTTCTGTACTTTGATTACAACTTTAATTCTACATTACCTGAGGATGCTTCCAAACAAGTGTCAGCTTTCCTGGCTTATTAGTTTTTGAAATGATTTAAAGATTTATTCTATATATTCTTAATATGTAGAAATTCACATTATTGTTTAGGAATGATCTTTACTATGACATTCAAGTTCCTGTTTTCTTCATTAAGTTTTTCAATTGTACTTCTACATTTTGCTGTCACTCAACTTATACTACGTCTGGTGCGATTTCAATGATTAATTCCAGGAAGTTTAGCAATCATAGAAGTGGTTGAAGTCACAGTTGTTGATGTTACCCCTGGGTCCTGAATAGATTCTATGTTAGGTTAAAGCTTCTTGGTTTTCCTGTGCTTTCGAACCGCCCCTTTTACCCTCTTTCGTCTCTCGTTTGCCTTATTTTTAGATTGCTCTGCCATGGGTAAATAGTATTTCTAAAATTATCCTGTAACCTGTTTCTCTCCCTATAATCCCTCTGTATTTCTGCTTTTGATTTCCCCATTATATAAGTATTGAAAAATATTTTTCACGATAATTCCATTCAAAACCGAAATAAAACAATTCAAAGTAAGCAACATTCTATAATATGGAAACTTACGTTATCATTTATACACTACGGATATTTAAGATATAGAAATCTGGTATATATCTAAATAGTAAACGAGACATAAACATATAATTTTGTATCAGATTTTTAACCTTAATTTAATTATGAGTGATGATTATCAATTTCCTTTCAAGTTTACTGCATTCTTTAAGTCAAATACGTGATCTGGACATAAGGTATAGTCTGTCCAAAGATATTAATGCAGAACGTCTGAACATTTTATTCTCACGATAGGTAAGTATGACAATGCCCTCCAATAATGCAGGTTTTGCTCTCTAATTTTATTGCCCAACCCCAATTTTCTTTCCTTTGTTGACAGAAACTCCGCCTGACCGAAATCCACCCGTACATCCTTCTAGGCTTGAATACCTAAAGACACTCTCAATAACACTGGTGAAATTAAATGCGCTAGCACGTTCTAGCTTTCCTATTTCAATAGAAAATGTGTCAATACATGTAACCATTCAATTCCATAATTAAATTTTTTAATACATGTTAAATTCAATAATTATATATCTCAAAGTTTCAGGCTGATCAAAATAAGATTCATTTATTTGTTCCCGGAAATGGCTAGCAGGTACGAGTGTGGTTCAAAGGGTCCGATTTCTTCAGTGGAAAGAAGTCATTACGTAGAGCAAAATTTTTTAACAAATTTGAAAATTGACAAAGATTGAAAATGTGTTCTGGAAACAATTATTATTGAAAAAGCACATATACTATAAGGTAGAATAACAGTTAATCTTTTAAATAGTAATGATTGCAAATGGTGACAACATATTTTAAAACGGTAGTAGAACTCCAGAATAAAAAGTCACGCCATCTATTCTCTTTGTGAAATACGTAACTTTATTTTTCTGAACGATTGATGAGTTCTACAATTGATATTAATATCTTTCGTTGGGTTGTTATGGATGTTAGCGCGAGGTGATAATTTATATAGGAGAAAGCCGGAGTACCCGAAGAGAACACACGTGTACCAGTGGGCGACCGCCATACCCTATTAAATACACGCCACTGTCAATCACAGTGATCGAATTCGGGTTGCATCAGAGGGAAGCGATTGCAGTGTCCACTTCGCTTTTGGACACGTTACTTACATTTAGAAATTTATTTATTAATAAGTTTAATACTTTCAGGCATCCTTTAGTAAAAAAAAAATGATTTTGCTATTAAAGTAAATTGGGTATGATTATACAGAACTAGAGACGAGCTCGTTGCAAGCAACGATTAGGTTTTCCGTCGTAGCTGCGTCATACTTGTGACGTATTACAAAAATTGATAGCTGACCATACTACAATATTAGATGTGTAAACACTGAGAAACAAAGTATTATATTTCTGTGACCGCGTAGATTTTACGGTAATAGAGAATTCGTCTGGAACTGCATCGGTCGTGTGCAGTATGGACCGGGTGAGGGAATGTTGGCGTAAAGTGTATAAGGTAAAAGGTTGGGGCGCGCTGTGGGCCGTAAGCTAAAACGAAGGGTAGGTTTGCCGTATTCCAGAAGGTCCACAAGTATACAGTTCCAGAGAAATAAACAGCCAATTGATGCAGGATTCCACATTATTGGACGAGACTCAACGATGGCAACATTATAACAATTTAACAAACAGACATGTTACAAACAAGTCGGATATGGCCAGAAGTGGCCTCTGGACTCAAGACTCTGGGAGAGTCGGACGTGGCCGGAGCTGGCCGCCGTATTCCAGACTGCGCATTGACAATTGTACACCACTATTTATAAGAATCTTAACAATGAGTATAAATTGAAAGGTAATGATATAAGTAAGCTGAGTGAAAGGTTCACAGATAAAAAATAATTAAATAAACTCAATGAGTCTTTGATGTCCAAGAAATGAAAATCTGATAATTGCACAATGTTGTTTTAAGAGATTAACAGTCCTTGAGACATGACACTCTGTCTCTTTGAAATCAAATATAAAGTCTGAAAAGTGTCAATCACTATTAAATAAAAAAGTAACTATGTAAGAAATAAACTGTGAGAAAAAATTACGAAACAGATGTTGAATTTTACAAGTAAAGTAAAAAAAATTATAATTAAACAGTGCATTTTGCACGATGATACTACATGTTTATAGGCAAATACAAATCTTAACACGTTGTCTCTAGGTTGATTTGCAGCATTTTATTCACAGAGTGGGACTGTGGTTATGACCGGTACGAAGGTAAAAAGACCATTGGCAAACGTTTTACACGCATTTCAATCGAACGCAAGCGCCAATGAATCTTTTAGTATATATATGTGGAGATCCTGGAAATTTTAGAAGGGGTTTTGAAGAATAATTTTGTATTTCGAGGAGGGGGAACATGCGCGGATCAGAAAATTTTTCCGGGGTGGGGGTTGAAAAGTCAGACGGTTATTTAAGTTTGCCAAGGGATGTCCGAGGCATATTTGGTAAGTTTATAATGTACACGTAATTGAAAGATATTTCGCTGGGGGGGGGGGGGGGGGTCTGGAACCCTTCCCCTTCTAGATCCGCGCACGGAGAAGACCGATGCCGGTAATTTTACTGTAATTTTAACCATTTTTATTTAATTATTCATGTTCATAATTATCAGAAAACCAATATTACCTTTCAAAGCAGTTAAAACTTAAAACTTAAGATACGAACCATTTAGTCTCGGTGAGTATTGCGTCCGCATGCGAAAATAATGGCAATTTTCAAGAAATTCGGATGAACGATCTGTGTCTTAGGTCGTCCATCCGATTCTTTTTCTGACTAAAAGCTACATACCTGCAGTTAGAGATTGTCAAACTCTTATTGATTATGTCAATTTGTTTGTCTCAAAGAATCACTTTTAAATCAATAAAGTTTTACCTTTAAAAAAAAGAAAGAAATCGGACACAATTTTCAATGTTAGCATTTTACAATTTTATGGTCTAGTAAAATTTCAAGAAACAACTCTTCATTGCTTCATCCGAAATATTGCATGAAAAAAATTTACATCGCATTTTTTAAATTACAAAAGGATATTCAAAATGAACTTGGATTAACCGCTAACAAACAAGCATAAAGAGAGACTGAGAACCAATTTCTTCTCTTTTTTAATTTTTACATCAAAAGAAATTCAATCAAAATATATTTTTCCTTTGTATGCGTTAATGAAAATGTAGATCAGCAAGGGGTTCTTTTTCGTGCAAGCACCTACTTAACAGATTGTTTCACGGGTCTACAACGATGACAAATATCGAAAAGGCAATATTGTGAGTGAAGGATGAATGTGTAGTTTGTTTTTTAAGTTTATTTTTGATACATGTAATTATATTTATCTGGATCGGTTATGTTTGTTAGTTTGTTTTGTTTATTAAAGAGGGGAATAAAGAAATGAGTAATTTCCAAGCACGTAGCATCGTTTTTGAAAGGGGGGGGGGGGGAACTCATCCAACAAATCTTGACAAGCAATAAAAAGAAAAAAAATTTGAATTTTCCAAAATTTCACTCATAATTTCATGATTTTCATACCATTTTTTTAACATGCTACCAAAATGGGGGGAGGGGGGGAGGGTTCAACTCCATGATAATTCAATTTTTTTATGTAAATTTTATAAAAATATTTGCTTCGAGAAAAAGTGGGGAGAGGACATCTTCATGTCATATAATATGTGAAACTGATTTCATTCCACCCACAAGCATGAAATAATGAAATAATTTAATGAAAACAATATAAATAGACGTCATAAATCCCATATCAAACGACAAATTACCACTTGATTCTGCGCGTCTTTTTAATGAATTTATAAACAGCAGCAAATTCTAAAATGTATTTTTAAAGGTAATGTTAGCTGCAAGTCTGTAGACCTTGTATGAAAAATTTCGGATGGTAGTCAATTTTTCCGGGATACAGACCGAGCGGTACATATATAAAGCTAAGGTAACTAAGAATGATTCCAATTAAATACTTTATTGAGTAATGCAAGCTTTTAAGAAAGCAATACTTTTATATACATGCTATAATTTACGTCAATTTTTAATGACAGTGAAAACGCATGTGTTTGTCTACTTATAAAAGTTATCCTTAATCTGTAAATTACAATGGTGAATTCCATCTCGTTACAAAGATATTGATTTTTAATTGTTTATTTTCCTGCCAGGAAAATATACCTTTTCATGAATATTGATGAAGGAAGAGCGAAACCGACCTCATTGCGCATGTCCGCGGAGAACTAGGTGATCGTTATTGTTTGCCTAATTAAAAACAAATTTATGCTTTACTGAAAATATCCTTTTTCTTTGTGATACTATTACAATTATGAAGATGTTGACCCTTCACCAGTTGTGGTATAATAGACTAAATTTAGCTGTCGATATCACGTGATTGATTGATATTCACAAGGAGGCATTACTTTCCTGGCAGGAAAATAAATATTTTTTATTGTTTAATATTTGATATATTTGTTACGTGATCGAATTGAGCATTATAATTAGCAGCATAAAGGTAACTTTTATTAGTAATCAAACACATACATTTTCCCCTTTATTCAAAATTGACGCAAATTATAGCGTGTATAGCTTTAAAATATAACACCCAAATTCTTCGTCTTACATTCGCTATTTGAAGAACAAGCAGAACCAGTATCAGTCTGACCGGCCTCACCATATACATTGTTGGAATTTAATTGTCCTAGCATTGCACTGCTCTGCATGTACACAATTTCTTTTAAAAATTAAACACTTAAAGTGTTCATCTATATGGCAACACATAACGTACACACGTGATTCAAAATAACCCAAACGGAAAACGGTAAAGAATTCAGTCATTGAGTCTACATTTTATAGAACTTGTAAAAAAACACATTGCGGGTCTGATTTTTGTTGATATGTCAGTCTATCAATATACAGTTTGTTAATTATTTTCGATTGCTAAGGCTACAGCGTATTTGATGAACATTGAACAACATTTTTTCCATGCCACTTTTTCCATGGAAGATAGCGAATACAAGTATAAAGCATTTATAAAATTTATTTAATTACCTCTTTAGAATTGTGTATGGAATAAATAATTTATAAGTTGCTGCTGAAGGTTGTTTGGTATTTTCGTTTGTAGATGTTTTGCAAGTAAAAATCCTGAAACGCGGGGCAAGTCATAATGAATATCCCTAATAACCGTAACTTAAAACTAGCGGCTTTGGATTCAAATATTATCGTATACGAATATTAAGTTCACTTTTTAAAATCATCTCCACGATGATAATTATATTATATCCATCGCAAATCAGTATTTTTTTTTTTTGCTTTAAAAGAATTGTTCTGTCGGGAGCAATCCCGCGTTCGTTTAAATTGCCAGCGTACATTTGTCATGTCAGTAATACACATTGTGCTTTATATGACGGCCGTGTATACGTATTGTAGAAAAGTTAAGTTTAATTACCATGCACTGGAACCATTTTATTAACACATCTCCCAGTACTGAAACAATTCAAATGTCTCTGTTACAGTAACACAGTAAGGCGTTAAACGTGTACGTCCAGCTCTACAAGCACATGCACTGTCGTCTAGGCGACGGCCCGAATACAGCTAGCGACTCTCCTATCGATCGGTTACCTGAGTCTCGTAATGCATCTTAATATAGACAGGGGCACAGTTATGAAACAAACAACAAAAATAAGGTCGAAGAGGTTTATCTATATGAAATGAAAATGTACATATGTATAAAAACATTTGGAAATTTTATGTGGAATTATTTTTGCGCGCTACATGTATCAGTTAGTGCATTCCAAGAAGCCCTTTCATAACCTCATAAACGTGCGCACCCCCACAAAAAATGGACCGAACTGACAACAATTGTTTCTGCAAATACTGACTATAAATTACGAGAACATTAAATTGAATACCATAGAAGGATTCAAAATTAATTTCTTTACAACTTTGCTTCAATAATGCATTAGAAATGTTTATTCCTTTTTAAGTTATTGCCAAGAAACTACGTTGTCCTGCATATTCTTAGAACATCAGATATATCCTTCGTTTTGATAAAAAAAAATCGACTGTAGATTTGAGCGCCTTATTAAATCCGCCATGGATAATCTTCAAGTTAACTAATATTTTTCTTTTTTTTTTCCGGTATACGTACCATGTCTGGAAATCTTCTTAAAAAATAACGACACATACATATATATATATATCAATGTAATAAAGCAATCTCGTAAGATAACAAATATTATTTTTAATCGTGATTTGATAATTAAAAACGTGTAGAGTATTTATAAGATAAATATAATATTAGATCTCTATTTATTTAATTGCTCCGTCTGATACAAAGCCTGCAAGTTGGTCCTTGTAGTCTTTGATATCCAAAGACAGTATAAATTACATTGATGATATTGCGACAGCACGTTCTTGTTTTCCTTCTTTAAAAAATATTCGTCGACATATGTAACCATTCAATCTTATATTCATGTACATATCCGAAATAAAATATTTTAAAATGCGATTCAAATGGATCAGAGCGTTAAGCTAGCCTTGTCTGCCCTTCTGTTGGAATTGAGAGTCATAGCACAGGTCATTCCTTTAATTTCAGACAAAGTGTATCCCATTAAAAGTTACAGGCAAAAATCAATATGCAAAATCGTAAAAAGATATCGCTGGATATCACAAAGACATCTCAAGCTGATCAAAATAAGCTTTTCAATAATTAAAAATGGGATTGTCCAGAACTAGAAATTAATTTACCGATAAATTTAATACTTTCAGACATCTTTTTGAAGAAACCAGTCTTTGCTACTGAAGTAAATTGTACATATAGTACATCTGTATATAGCATCGACTGAAGATGTCTCAAGACCGGGTTGTCCTTCATATGAAATAAAAAATACTCCCAATATATTGAAGCATGGTGTGACTTGCTGGGAAACTTCCTCTTCTTGGAATATCCAACCAATGTAATTATAAAACATATAATTTAAATATAGTAAAACTATCCTTAATATACCTGAAATCCCCCTGACAAACAAATTAACTCCTTCCAAACTAACGGATCCGCGCATGTATGTCGTGAAACAAAAATACTTAATTTTAATATCCAAACCTAAGTATAGTATTAAATATGCCTGATACATTTAGCTGCTATTGCTATGGTCAATAGCGTAACCTATGTTTAGGAAAGTGATAGAGGAAGTTATAAATACAAGCAAATTTTGAAATAGTAATTTTCCTAAGGTATAAACATTAAACTTATTTAAAGGTTTAGTACTTCATCAACATCATCTGAAAGATTGTTTTTAGAAAAAAAAGTTTCATACATTTAACGTTTAACACAGCAACGTAACCGTTTAATATACTTAGTACATACATACATCACTAAGTGTTATGCCTAAACAGTACAACATAGAGATGACGATTTTTGACAAATGTACCTCAATTTTATTTTGTTTGCTTTAGTCTTTCACTGGATATTCATCACTAGTAAAGAAGTTGTAATACTTTCTTTGATACGCAGTGTAAGTTCAAATCTACGAATGAGGTTAAGCATTAATAGTGCTTTAAACCTTATAAGGAAGTGTGTAGCGAGAAGGTTAACGAAAGCAATAATTATTTAAACCAATTGTGTATTCAATATTCAAGTACGTTATAATAACAATTATAAGTACGATACAAAATGGATTTTGATTTTTACTAGCCGTCACAGCTAGGAACTGGTGCAAACTTCATTTATTATCTCAAACAGAGTGTCTTATTTGTTTGTTGAGACCGGCGTAAAGATCTGAAACATGTTTTATGTAAAAGAATATAATATGTTGTAATGTAATTATTTATGACAATCTAATTAATACTTTCTAATTCCATAACCAAAAAACATGTGATTATTAATAAGAATGTCGAGACTTTATTGTTTTATGTGAAAGAGGAAATGATTATGTATGTAAGGTTTGCCACTTTATGAAGTTAACTAATTTGTTTTTTCCGTTATACTATTTTGGAGCGCGATAATAATTACGTGACACATATATATATCGAAGTAATTAAGCAACCTTGTTAAATAACATAATTTGGAAGAACAAAAACGAATTTCAAATCGTGATTTGATAATTAAAAAAGTTTTTATACATTTTTTAATTTCCTTGACATCATTCAAACAAGTAATTTACACTTATTAAGTTTTTTTAATAATCTTTTTTTAGTTTAAGTAGATGTGCATTTTTTTTTATTATGCATCTTCAATGGCAATTGCTAAAACAAATCATGTGAAACTCTCATTAATCAAAACATGGAAAGTACAAGTTCAAGAACAAATTACAAGAAAAGGACAAGAGTCGATACGTATTTAAAGAGAAACACATCAAACAATTGGACAGGAAAGCAGAAATGAAGGTTGTCGTTATATTGATCGTGTTGTGTCTCTATGTTGGATATGGAAACAGTTGTACATGTGTCGGTGTTCCAACAAATGGCTGCGATTCCGATTATTGTAAGATAAAGTTTATTTACTTATTTTGTAATTTTACGTACTATTATTTGTTTAATTAAAAAACACTATAAAAGGATGACGTTGTTTAAGGTCATATGTATGTCATAAATGAAAAAGACAATTTCTAAAGTCTATTCTTTCACTGCTTAAAAAAAACTTCAATAAAACTGCTTTGACGGATTTTATATATTTTTTATATGTGTAGGCATTTAAATGATGGTTATGGTAAGTATCTGTATAATAATATATATTGCGGTGGTTCCCCTCTCAGTTAAACCATATTTCAATGAGAAAACGATGTACAAAATTTGTTTACAAAACAAACTTGACATAAAAGGTATGCCGTGTTGTTCCGCTATTAAAATTCGCCCCCGATAATGAAGTGGGTGTGACTGTATTGCAACTTTGATATCGCTATAAATAAAGTCATAATGTTTTTGCATATCAAAACTAAACCTTGAACACTTTGTTAAGTAATATTTTTGAAGGTTTTTCTTTGGTTTGCAATCGATGCATATGTGGGGAGAATAAACGCCTTTCACTCAGGAGACAAAAGCAAACGGTTGCCTCATTTAAACATGCCCATTGTTCATTTGGACTGGTTTTGTTTTGTTTTTTTCATATAAAGAAAAAACTTTTTTATTCTTTCTTTGAATATTTCTAACATTGAAAGAACACTGATTATGTAGGTGTAAATTCTAGGCTAAAGTTTAAAATAGTTTGTTTGTATGAAAAATTGTTTGATACGATTCCCACGGCTTTACTTGTCGTTTTCATTTTTGGGACACTCGACTTTTCGTCCACTGTGTAATGGCTTTAAGGTATCGGATCCATAATAGCCCCAGATTCAATGATGCATAATCAATGCATCTGGATGCATAACAGATATATATGGGCTTAATACTCTGTATATTCATGTTTAAGTATCAATATGTACGAGCGCAACGTGTCTTAATAAATGACCTTTACTTTTTCTTGAAGGGTTGCTCCCCTTTGCTTTTAATCTATAAAAAAATAATTCTAAAACATTGTATACGCTATAATATTCATGTTCAATAGTTTTTGTATTTCAAATGATTAAATACATCATTCCACCAAAGCATTTATCGATATTCTTAGTTTTTACTTTTTTATTTTGAAAAATGTGCTTGTCCCTTTAGACCTTAATGCAATTTTCATTAATTAATTACTGCTTAGTTAACAATATTTTTCAAAATTTCTTTCGATACATCTTTTTCTAAATTAAAATGCTTTGTAGTATCTGTGTATTTAAAGAGGGATATTTAGGGTTAGAAAAAAGAAGAAAGGTCCTAATATAGGTTGGGTACCTTAAAACGTCAGTTTTAAAAATGCAGATATCTGACAGCAGTTGCTTAATAACCTCAAATTCCATTTTTTTTTCTTCGCAGAATCATTTACTTTGAATCTATAATAAAGTAGCAATCAACGTGACACTGAATTTAGAATGGATAAAACCACCAGTTATATAAGTTTCGTCAATATCCTGGTCCGTTTTCATGATCAAAAATTAATATCGGTGGAAATATGTTTAAAAGCCGTTAGAACTGTCTAAGGAATAATGAACGACTAATTGATTTACATCTACTTAACATTTTGCAAATTGTTTCACAAGTTTCGAGTATGATGTTTTGTTCTTTAGCAATTTTGGGTACTGTGATAGGAGTGCAGCCAATCGGAACACCTCCAAATGACGAAAGAATTTACACTGTCTTGGTGCAGAGGATATATAAGGTATTTTTGTTAATTCTGAACACTGCATTCTTTAACACGTTGAATAATGAAATTAAAGTTTTATAGTAACATTTCCAACTGTCTTTGTCAGTGATAACATTACGAATCAATTTTGAACCCTAAAATCCAGCAACTTCATTAAACATGAGTGACACAAAAAGGTTATAGCATAACCGAAAATGGTATTGGCTGCGCCGCGTAGTAATACATACATGTAGCATGTGCTACATAAAAACTAGAGGTACTGTGAGCAAGCTCACAATTGATACCCCCCGCTAAGAAAAAATCATAACTCATGTTTTTTTTCCATTATAGAAATATTGGATGAATCTATTTCATCGTCCATTTTCTATAAATAACAACTGCTCTATTTTTTAAAACTGTTAATGCTAATATGAGTACACAAACCAATTTGTATTCTGTAAATTCCATTTTAGTTCAAGTTAACTGTTAATGCATAAGGACATTTGCATCCTTATGTTTACAAACATGACTCGAATCAAACGAAATTCCACATGTCAAGCAGACACTTAATATAAACACTTTGAATTATTGGTATACTGAGCCCGATTTTTTTTTAACAATGACCTTGAACTTCCTCAATTGACCTTTGGTCAAGGTCATGACACACTCAGGTTATAAGCATTCTAGGTGTGAATTAAGAACTTCCAATACTTGTCCATTAGAAAGATATGGACTGGACACGAGTTTAACACTTTTCTGCCATTGACCTTGGCCTTGCCCAAATGACTTTGGGTGAAGGTCATGACCAACCCTTAGCTCATAAGCAATCTTTGTGTGAACTGAGAACTTCCAATGTTTCTCCATTAAAAAGATATGGACCGGACACGAATTTTGCACTTTTTCTGTCAGTGACCTTGACCTTGCCCGAATGAACTTGGGTTAAGGTCATGACACACCCTTAGGTCATAAGCAATCTTTGTGTGAAGTAAGAACTTCTAATGTTTCTCCATAAGAAAGGACACGAATCGAACAGAAAGACGGACAGACGGACGGACAAGGTGATTCCTATATACCCCCCCCCCCCAAACTTCGTTTGCGGGGGGTATAAATAGTGTTTTTAAAATAATGTTGTTTTAAAGTGTACAAATTGGAAATAATATAAATATAACTAATAAAGAATCCTTCTTTAAATATTATGAGGTGATAATTTCGGTCGGAGCGTGGTCAAATCTATCATAAAGCCCTTCGGGCTATATTGGATTTGACCAGGCCCCGACCGAAATTATCACCCCATATAGTCATTTCATGCATATCTTTTACAAATATATGCTATGCTATTGTATGCGATCTTAATGATATGCTATGAGATTTGTATGCTATGCTATGAGATTTGTATGCTATGCTATGAGAAATTGAAATTAAGTGCTTAATGATATGGTATGCTATGGTATGGTATGGTATGCTATGAGATTTGAACAAAAACGCATCCATACACAAAAGAGTTCCACACATTTCGAAGTAAAATAATAAAAAGCCAAAGTTTACCACAAATCTATAATGTAAACATTTATTTTTTCAAATAAAAACATTTAAAACCGAGTTAAAAGAATGTTGTATGCTATGCTATGGTATGATATGACGAATGCGATTCTATGAGATTGTATGCTATGGTATGAGATTCCAATGCTATGCTATGAGATTTCAATGCTATGCTATGAGATTTCAATGCTATGCTATGCTATGGTGTATGTTGTAAAAGATATGCTTGAACCGACTGTAATACTCAAAGAATGATTCCTTATTTCTTAAATATTATAAACATTGAGTTTGCTGAAAATCCTCTTGTGTAGTAAAATAAACTTGTAAAAGTCTTTAAAAATATCCCTTTGCCTTTTTTCTTCGAAAAATGCTTATCCTATTCAAAATTGAAACAATTTGTTTATTTCTCTTCTGAGATACATATAGGTATGCAGTACATGTATTAATTTTAGAAATTGATATGAATGAGTTTTGACGGTCACTCGATCATGGACTAAATGTATTTCTAAATTGCGCAATGGTCGTGGTGCTTTTAAAACTGTATGGGTCTTTTCTATAAAATATCGAAAAATACCGCATTTTAAAAGAAAAAAATATATGGACATTTCTTTTACTCAACAATAGTTTATAGCTAAACATACCATTTTTGGGAATTGATTTTAATCAAATCTCCTATGCAGTTACTCTGGCAAACCGGAAGTGAAAAGTGTTTGGACCGGGCCATACTTAAGACCTGAAACTGTATATATATATATATATATATATATATATATATATATATATATATATATATATATATATATATATACTTTTATGTTTGGCGTCAAATAAAATGATTTCAATATGATTTCCATATGAAATGTGATAGAAAAATATCATGAAATGACATCCATCTGAATTAATAATGCCAAAGTATGAAAGACTTGAAAATTTAAATTGACCTGAAAATTTCAGCTGAGTTGAAATTTTATATAAATGATACGTTTCTATCTTCTGCGTCAAATTAGATGAGTATGTGTTGGGTTTTACCACACTATACATGTAGCTTGGAATTTTACGTGGAAAAGCCAAAAAAATCATATTAGAAAAAGTATGCGCAATAATATTCATATACAGCTAAGGCAATACTTGCCAAGCAAAATAACATATCGTTGATTTTAGCATAAAAATAATAAATAAAATGAACTGGCAGTTCTTTGATTTAAATTTTAGATGGATCTGACTTTTTTACCATTAGCCTTCTTAACAAATTGGTTTAATAAAATTTGAAACATTTGATTACATGTAACTCATAAACGTATCAGTGTATGGGGAAATAACCACTTCTTTATCTCGGTGACCTTGGTTTCTAAGCAAGTGTTTTTAGCAGTTAGTCTTTTGGCGGCTTCATTATCTACTGGTTTAATTTTAGATCAAAAAGGGGAGACGGTCAGCGCCTTATTTAATGTTTATTTAGATGTAAAACATCAATTTAATGCATTGTATTAAATGCCTGTACAAAAGAGTTGAGACTTGGTGTATTAATGATAATATCAAGGTGTTTGCGTTCATGAGAAGTTCAACTTTTGATCAGCACGCATGAACAATTCAGCTTAAAACAAGACGCATTTCAGGGGCCATTGGCGATAAACCTATCCCAAATTTAACACACAGAGAGCCAATTTATTAGAAAAAAACTAATTTTCATAAGCTACTATGAAATAAAACAAATTTTACAAACTAATTTTTCTACTGGAAAAAAGAACACTTTCCCAAATAAATTAACGAGTACTCGACTGCCTCTTTACTAAAGCCCAATATAATTGAATATGCTTATCCAGATCTCTTATACAGTTGGCATGCGACTTTTAAATGATACGACAAATTTATCTTACAACATTAAAACTGATTTGTTCGTTCGCTTGGAGCAGGACTTACTTAAGCATATAGATTTACATTTGGCAATATGCTTCCTTATATTAAACTACAGAATAGCGAAAACATTCAATTTTGTGTGAATTTTTCCATGACGTCACGATTATTACTGCACGTGCTTCTTGCTAGAAAACCTAACCTTTAAAAAGAAGTACCATTAGGATAGAGTATAGATCTTCTCATTCCAAACATTTGTAATTTAGTAGAGCAAAGATCACGATTTATAATTAGGCATAAAACGCGGTGCAGCTACAGTGTAATTTGGAAACCTGCACATATTGTGTTAAGGTAATGAAAGCACGTTATTGCACTGCATCGTGGAATTTTATAAACATTGTATAAAAGCAAAAAATAATATATTAATAAAATCTGAAAACATGCCCTCCTTATTTTTTAACTTGGTGTATTTATCGTCTTGTTCGCCCCTATTCTTTAATAATTAAACTATTTTGTTTTTGTAATGGCATAAATATCATTATTAGACAGATCGACCACTCTCTTTCATTTTGCAAATACGTGCATACGTGGAGGGATCCCTCTGTGGTTTACTTTTGACTCCAGGGAGACAATACGTGATATCTGGTAAGATTTGAGTATTGTGTTATTATTAATCTCATGAATAATGAAATACACTGAGAATTATTTATAAAACCTCTTAGATTTCAAATACCCTTTAAAATGATAAAGCTGAGATTTTGAATTTAAAAACTTGATGTCTAAATTTGTGAAAGTTCTTGGTCTTTTTGCATAAAACATTATACTGAATGTATCTTGCAATTTTTTTTTCAAAGGATACTATAGGAGGAACATGATGAGGACTAACGCCTGTCTGTACACCCGTCTCTTTAGCCAGATTCCTCTTAACGAAAAATTAAACCTGGATTGCTATAATCCTCCGCGCTATTAATCCTGATCAAAGAAGGTGACAGAAAATTAAATAACTAAACAAGTTTTATTAAAATTGGATAAGTTATAAGTATTAAAATGTTCAGACTGAGATAGATATCTTGTCATCGTTTTAGATTAAGTAACGGTTTTAAATTTAGTCTATCATTTTAAGAGTTAGTATATGTTAAGGTTATACAAATTACCCAGAAATAACAAACTTTAAGACATTTTTTGCAAGGAAGAAGATAAAGGGAATGACCAGGAAGAAGATGAAGGAAATGAATTAATGGTGGTCATTTTATAAGCAGAAAAATAAAATCAATGAAAAGGGAAGTTTGTTGCTTTTAAATCTCAAAGTCTTATTGACGAGAGGCCAAAAGACCTTAAGAAACACCTGATACCATAGATGAAACACAGACCTGTCGAGGAGTCGAGAATTGAAAATACTGTAATGATCATCCCCTAACTACCTGCAATCTTGTAAAAGGACTACAAAGCCTAATATTTAAGTGAAAAGCTTAAGGATCATAGTAGAGTATATTACCTAATATTGAAAAGATGCAGGACGCTGATAGAAAACAAATATTCGATGTTTATTATCTTTCAAAGCCAGGTTTTACGTGTGTATGTTTTCATAGACTTTATAGATAAACTAAAACAAGGTACCTAGTATTCATGTTTATATAAAACATCTCATCTTCCATCCCCAAGAGCAGACAGAAACTCTCCATGTGAGCATTTTTAAAAAAATAAATGTTATTTTGTGTGACTCGCTTCTCCTGTTCAATCTTTTTAAGAAATCGTCATTCACCATCTGGCATTTATACCAAAATCATTTTACATGAACTACTTATAAATTATCGGTAATTTTAGTCCCAGGGGTCATGAAATTCACAATTAAGGTATAGAACTTCTGGACATCATAGCCATGCATTTAGTCTTAATACATATAATATTAATACATCTGAATACACAACATAAAACAATTTTTTAGCCAATCAGAAATTGCGTTACAAAAAAAAAATTGATTCATTTATGGAATAAATTTAATTTCTAGTTTTGTAATGCGATATAACATTATCATGATTTGGGGCAGTTTATGCTTTATAAATCGCGAAGCATTTTTAAAAAAAGGCGTAAACTGTTCCAAATTATCATCATTTGGGGCAGTTTATGCTTTATAAACCGCGAAGCGATTTATAAAAAAAAAGCGTAAACTGTTCCAAGTTATGATATATTCGTAAAACATAGGTGGAAATGGATTTCTTTATTATTTTATTTTCTGCACCTGAAAGCAGAAATTAAGGCCCATATCTAGTTAAAAAATGTAAATTTGTACAAAATTTAAACGCGCGCCGTATTGTGACGAAGGCGAGTTATACGATAAATATTTGACTGCAAGAAACAACCAATTGGCACAAACACTTTGTTCTTATAAACAGTGAGCGAAATACTCCCGCTAAAAATGCACCAACACGTTAAGACAATCAGAATACGACAAAATGGAAGTTAAATTTAGAAATAGTTCATAGACTACACATTTAATTTTACTCTTTCATTCATAATATCAGTCTTTACAAAAAAATAATGGTCTGAATTCGAAGACCACAGCCGGTGAATATTGATGTTGGTGAAAATCAGAAGTCAAGAAGTCCGATGGGCTTGTAGATATGCAAGTTCATTAACTATCAGTAATATACATGTATTTAAACTGTTATACTTGCGTAATATAGTTAATAATATTAAAATAATTAATAATTTTGAAAGAAGCGAACGTGTGTTTGTGTCGTTTGAGTGACGTACTAAGTTCCATGATCATATTATTTAGACAGACCTATTTAATAAATAGTACGTAAAATGCACGAATATCATACGAACAACTGACTGAAACACGACAAAGGTCGAAAATTGGAGGATTTCGAGACATTTGAGATGAAGTGGTGCCTGAAATAAACCTCTTATATGAACCACAGGTGAGAGAAGCGGAAGAAAAGGTTCACGTCAAAACAAAATATGTCCAAAAGTTTCAAATTGAATGGAGTTCCGACAGCCCTGGCCGACTTTCGATGTATGCGTAAACGAAATGTCCTGTGACTGGTGTGGAAAAGCTAGAGATGAGCAAAGGGGATTGTAAATTTTCCGTCCAAGCATTTGTTATGGGGACGCTATTCGACAGCAAGAAACAAGCAGCTAGGTGGTACACATTATTTGTTCTTTTAAACATTGGGCAAGAAATTCCGTTATATACTAGTGGCAAAGCATGGAAACTGAAACCGATAAATCTTGCAATGATCGTAAAACGTTGCAAGATAACATGAGACACGTTGAGCAACAGTCTTATGGTCGCACAACACACGTATAAACAGGTGCAATTTATCTTACGATCTTTTAAAATTGTGCATTACTCTTGCGAGTACGCAAACGTTGTAAAACGTTCGTACTTTTGTTCGTACTAATGTACATACGCTGCATTGCAATTATTTGGATCGCATTCTGAAATGAATGAAATATACTGGTAATAGAGTTGCAAGATACACCAACTTTAAATTAACATAAGTCAAACAGATGAGCAGATGGACAGGCAGACGGAGAAGTGAGCTCACTTAAACATGTTTCAGATGAGCAACTACATTTATAATTGGTAATTTATAGATTATTAATATAATCAAAAAGCTTTATTATTAGTCATCTAATTGTCTGTGGACTCTTCCGTTTTTTTTTCCCGATTACGACAAAGAGCTCACGGCGGGTGTGACCGGTTATCAGAGGATGCTCTCTCCTCCTGGACACCTGATCCTACCTCTATCTATTTGGAGGTCCGTGTTGCTCTGCTTTGAATTTGTATTTCGTTATATAAGTTTTTGAGATTGTTCACGGTTTGTTCTTGTAATTTTTTCATGGATGTAGGAAAATAGTGGTAAGTTAATCAACATGAACAATCAGCTTTTGATAAGTATTATGGGAATTAAAATGATGTGAAATTGAATATATGTATCGGAATTGCTTTTACCTTTATTTGATATAGAATTCTCAAACAAGTCAAGTCTCCTCAAAATACTGGACATGCACACAATTCAGACGCGACCGAATGCGATCTAAAATTCTGAAATGGACAGTACGAACATTACTACGAACGTTTTACAACTTTTTGTTTCCTCGCAAGAGCGCTGCACGACCTTTAAAAATCGTAAGATAAATAGCAGCTGTTTATGCGTCTGTTGTGCGACAACGAGACTGTTGCTCAACGTGTCTCGTGTAATCTTGCAACGTTTTACGGGCGGGACATGCACATGTATATATACCCCCTCTGACTCGCACTGGCATTCGTACGAAGAAACTCATTGGTGCATGTTCAATCGTCCAATCATCTAGCAATTCGCGCGATCATATCGCATAATCTTACAACACTTGCTTTCATTGTACAACAGTCCCATACACTGTATCGCAAGATTCAATGTGTTTACTTCGCACAACGGTCGTTCTGAATTGTGCGAATTTGGTAGGATTAATTTTTAAATGCAATTATTTTGGCAACAGTTTAAGCCTCTTTCACAAATGGCGCACGAGCACTTTACAACACTTTGCGATCGGAACTTTTTAGATTCGCACGAGCTCTCTCATACGTTGCACGAGCTCTCGCATTCGTTTTAGTGCTCGCATCACGTCTCCTCAAAATAATGGACATGCACACTACTCAGACGCAACCGAATGCGATCAAAATCATCGCAGTGCAACGCACGAAAAATAGGAGGAACGTTTTGCAACGTTTCGTGTACTCGCAAGAGTGATGCATGATTTTTAAAGGTCGTAAGATGAATCGCTGCTGTATACGCGTGTGTTTTGCGACCATGAGACTGTTACTCAACATGTCTCGCGTATTCTTGCAATGTTTTACCATCATTGCACGACTTATCAGCCTCAATATGCCACTAGTATATATATACCCTGCATTAGCATCTCTGTTTCAGACCACAATTGACAATATACTTTTACTGCATACTGGTCAGGGAAATATGACGATTTATTACTCCAAGAAAAATATTTACCGAGGGCTTCACCATTTGAGCATTAATGCAATGAACGTTTTATTATATCGAACAACATGTGATTAAACAAAATACGTTGGTTTTTAAAAAATGTCTTTTTAATAACAATTACATGTATAACGTCGTGATTGTTTGATTTCCTATGTTACTGTCTCAATTTTCTTTCATAATTTCAAATCATAGATAGTTAAGTTGGTTTTGTGATATAAAGAGAATCTTAATGAATAAATATTTTTGATTTAATCCTACTTGTCTACATTGTATCATCTTCGCTAGCCAAGGGTTTTCGGTCCACTTTGATCCCCATAAACCCTCGGCGGATTTCATTACGAAAACTCGGTGACAAGCTCCATTTTATGATTGGCTGCAGCTGCGAGTAGCTGATCCAATCGCAGTGCTTGTAAATATAAACTTTAAAAGAAAACACATGTGATCTTTGGTAAAACATTCGTTGCTATTACATGTAACAAGTTGAGACACAAGTTCTCGAGTACAGTGCCTCTCCAACGATGGTCTACCCAGATCGCTTAAAAATCCTATATATTATACTGGGATTGAACATAGTTCTACAAACTTGTCAAGGCTCGCGTGATAGCATGGGAAGTAAATATGGCGAATGTAGAAGTTGCCTATCCCGTTAGTATATACGTTCCTGCTAATGGTTATTGCTTTTAAAGGTTCAATAAGCTGTGTTTTATTTAATTTCTTTTGTCCGCAATATTCACGACAACGATACCTGGTTTTATGGCATGAAAGTTTTTATATAAATTGGAGACTTTTTCACTCCCGGTACAGGTCTTTACCAAACACTATGAATAAAACATCCAGTGCTTTCCCTATGTTATAACTTAATTCGTAGTTAATCACTGTTAATAGCATCGTTAATTATGTTCCGATATTTGGTAGTCAACATGTTTTCAAGTTGTATTAATGCCATGATATGCATAACCCGTTGTTTATTTCGAATAAAATGTATATATGAATGGGGCGCAACTCAAGTTGCTCGCTAGATAGCGCCATCACATCACCGAGTCTTCGTGATAAAATTCAAATAGCACCGAATAGACCCTCTGGAATTTTTTACTTTATATCTTTATCTAAATCGCTCCACATGGGTGGGAAGATGCAAGCCGGATATCAGCGTTGTTTGGTGAATTGATCTAAAACTTATTTTTTTCTTATTGGTCTTGTTGTGTATTGGCAGCTCATACTTTGTTGGTCTTACAGATCATGTTTCTGTTTGGATACTTTTGAATGTTTTTCCTCATGTAATGTTTTTAATTTTTTCATTAGCTTTAAACCAGCCTATGTAATCAGAAGTTATAAACGAAAGTGACAATGGGTTTGACCATCGTCAATGCGTTGATTAATGGACGGGTCACTGGATTTGACTTATGAAAGAGGGTTTCATTAGATCTTTGTGTAGTGATCTATCTGGAACGAATAACAGATGTGATTTTGATTAGACTGGGTCAAAGTTGGGGTGTCAAAGAAACATAACAATGAGCAGACTCTGAACTTTGACGGTTTTATTACGTCCCTAATCATTAAATCTCGATCATAAAATTATGAGATACTGTAAACCTACTTTTTTCGCGATTTTCTTTTGATAAACTGGTTTATCAAATTTCCACCAAGCCTTATTCAAACGTGTTATGTTTTAAAAACCATATGACAAGGACTTATTGTCGGCGAACATATCCATGACGACGTGGTTTTTTTTTTGCGAAAATCACGCGAATATTTCTCGCATGCAAATAAAAGTTGGTTTACAGTATTCAACATTTTTACTTCCGATTCATTGCATGAACATTCTAGTAATTAAAATTCTTTGACAAAATTTATTAATTTTTTTTAATTTTTAAATACAGTGCTTTTCAAATCCTATGAACACGATATAAACTGCATCTAACCTTATTTTGGTTTCTCTCCCAGGCAGTACCCAACGTTCTAACACTATGTTCTAGATGTAAAAACGCTTATTCTTTAGATTAAATTGTGACATCTGGATTCACAAGCTATATGTGAGACAATGTTCACTTGTGATACCCCCGCTTTAATGTGATTATACAAAATAAGCTACGTCAACGTTTAACAGGAAATTGACACAAAATAAGCAAAGTCAACATTAAACAGGAAATTGACATTCGATGGGTACAAAAATAGATCCTATTACTTCGCAGTCCTTAACAAAGAGTGTTTTAAAATTCCAAACTTCTGCAGTTAATAGTTGCTGAGAAATCCTCATCTTACCGAGTCAAGGGTTTCTTATCCGCTCCGCTCTGCATAAACCCTTGACCGAATAGGAAGAATTTGACGAAGTTGGAAACCTTGCACGCTGGTTGGTTGTAATAATCCATTGTTGTATCATAATCAAATAAAAACGTTTCAGTATGAAGTTAATTGTGTATTGATCAATGTTGAACCGATGTCAAATGAATTTGAGACGGACTAGTAAGTATTTGACTTACTGCTATTGATTTTTAGTCCGAGTAAATCCGTCTTTTCTATACCTATGTGAAGCCTTATAGCTATATTATTTCTTTTCATAACGCATTCTTTGATTGGTCATAACAAGAGGTTGCAAAAATTAAAAAAATTAGTACTCTCACTAGATGGCGTAATCATTAACCTGCATATGTATTGTCTTCTCAGTCAAAAGTTTATGTAGAGCGGAACGGATCAGAAACCCTTGACTCGGGAAGATTAGAAATCCTTAACGAAATTTTGTTTGAAAATTTTAACTAAAAATACGCAAAGCTGCCATTTAACAGGAAGTTGATGTCCAGTTTGAAAAAAATAAACCCCACCATATGGCATGTCTAAACAACGATGTGTTAAAATTTAAGCATTTGTCATCAATATATGCTGAGAAAAAATGCGACAGAAATTTTAATCACCGACAGACACACACACATAAGGGTAAAACAGTATACCCCATCTCCTTCAAAGCGAGGCTATAAAAAAATTCCATATTTTTCTAATTTCAGTTTTTGAATAATTTTGATTACATGTTAATGCACTGAAAAATCATTTTCATTTCAGTTGGTTACTGCCTTGTTTTAGGATTTAGATAAAAGATAAATGATATTCTTATTGGTTACAATTAAGGCATATTTTTTTTTGCTTGTTACATATTAGTCACCACTGTAAAATATGCATGTCCATCAATGACGTCACTAACCTGGCTATATTCAAACTTAAGTAAGTTTATCTTCATAATTTGCCTCTTAAATTACCGAGCGAATGTCTGCTCAAGTACGATATTGGAAGTTCTTTTTTCGAAGTTTTTATGCTACTTGAGCAAGAATGCCTTGATGATCCTCAGCCGAAATTTAAAACCATCGGAAAACACCCATATTGTTAAAACATAATATCGAAATACGAAATATCCACGACGTCATTTCTACATTGTGCCGTCACTGAGGTGATAAGATTTTAAATACTTATTAACATTTAATACTATAACCTAATATTAAATATCCAAAGAACCCCGATAGTTTTTTGGAGCATGAAAAAGAAAAAGTTTATACCACAAAAATTAATTTAGTATTACACAACGCACTAATCCCTCTCCCAAACAAATTATGAATGGTATTGCTTGCACGGATGTATGGTGTCTATCCCCATCCTTTCTTAGTAAATATTACTAAATGCTTTATGATGACATTAATAAATTTATTCAATTACGAGGACCTTGATGAGAGCCGTTAATATACTCCATTAAATGACTTATTTCCTCAGAAAGTTACATCATCTGTAAGTGTTTGCTCTCCCTATTATTGCAGCAGCAGTTTATAATACTGTGTAATTAATTTAAATTCATTGGTCCGAATTTCTGTATCGTAAAATTTCTGAAGGTACATGGTGTAATATATTTAGGATTTATTAGGGATGAGTGTGTAACAGAAAATCTTCAAAACAAAGTTCCTCTGAATTCTTATGTTTACACGGTGTAATAAATTTTAGAAGTAACTGTTAAGAAAAAGAAACAAATGAACACAACTTAATGTAATCACTGTCAAATTCTCGTTCAAGCATGTTTGCTATAAATATATTGATAAACACAGATAATATTTATAATCAAATGATAACAAATATAAAGAATGCAATCTTTTTATTACAATTTCAAATCTTACATAGTTGAAATTTTGAAGCGACAAGTGCCGCGCCCGAAACAACACTCCCATTGAAATAACAATGTCAAATCTAGCATCGTCGAATTTTGGAGCGAACTATTGCCGGGCCCGAATCAACACTCCCAGTAAAAGTTCCAATCAAATCTAACATAAAAAATATTTTAGAGCGGGCTATTGCCGCACCCGAATCAACATATCACCCAAATCAACAATTCAATAAAGAAAATTATGATCTTCTCATTGTTAAAATCTGTAAAAAGTGATGAAGAAAAATATAAAATAAATTTTTACAGTGAATGGAAAATTTATTTAGAGAAGGTCAATTTTACCGAATTTCAACAGCTAAGGGAATACCTACATGATTATTTTACATAATTTGCTGTCGATCACCTACTGTTGAATCCGGACTTGCCATGTGCCTGTCTATGGCTTCCGCCACTGCTGAAGGGGTAATTTCCTCAGTTGGAGCCCGCCTAGGATGCTCCCTGAAGGCCCTCATTGTTATGATGTTTGGTTGATCATACTGAAAGTGGTAATGCAGGTGGCAAGTCCCATTTTCTCTCCTCTTGAGATATACTCCCACTCTTTTCTCACTTCATTCTGGTTAACACTTTCCTCCACTTCTCTGAATTGGTTTCAATTGGCAGAGGTCCGTTCCTAAAAGCTCCAATTAAGTCGGCTATGTCAACACACTTGTAGGCTGATCGTTCCATTAGCCACTTTTATCAGAGAAGCTTAACCTCCTCCCCACCAGTTTGCATTTAAAGACGTTGGGGAATTTGTGGCCGAACAACTGGACTTTGGATTTTAAGTTAAGGCTTCTGTTATCCCAAATGTTTTCAAGGTCGTCATTGGTTCCGGAAGGTAAACTTGATGGATTTTCGTTTCAAGATGGTCGTTTGCTGGCCTTGTTGCCGATTCAGATCGACACCGGAGAAAAATAGCTCACCATGGTCCACATCTTCATCGGTATGTTCTAACATTACAAAGGACAATTTGAAGAATATATAAAATTTGTGTGGTGAATTTTACATAATCTTTGTAATCACATTATTAAGATTATAATGTACACCTAAACTCTTACCATTTTATTCACAAACTGAAACTGCGATGAAAGTTATTCTTGGTTATTTCAAAAATAAAGTACAGAGTTATCGTGAATGTTGCAGAATAATCTCCGAGGTCGAGAAATGCTGTTTTGGAACAGCCGCGATTAGCTCTTTGAAATTAACATTAAAGGGAATACACATCGCATTAAAGGACACTTACCCTTGTTATCAATGTTTCTTTTTATAGAAAGGAAGATTTTAAGTTGTAACCTCATTATCGATTCGAGTTTGGTATGTGTTCAAGATCAATTAAACAACTGAATGAGAATTTAAAATAAAAATGAACCATTATAATTGCATACTTCCAAGAACTAAAATTAATAACAATTTTGTTGTCATTTGCAGAGTTGTCTGTCTGTAGGTAAGGCACAGGCTTTAATTACATTATTATTATAATCATTACATAATTACATTTTAATTCATTCTATAAATTTCATCAAAGCAGCAGCATTTTTTGATAAATAAAACATTTTCTGAATTCGTATTAAAATCATTATTATGTTAAAACTATGCCCTTGTTAAAAGCGAATTTAGACAAGCTTCCCGATGTCAAACACATCAATCTTGTACATTAAACGCTATAGAAAAGGTATGTATACACGCCCTAAAATTGTATTACATGCTGGATCAAATCAAGTATAATTAATACGAACTTATGGTATAATAATTGTTTTAAGAATACCCTGTTTAATTATGAAATGCATTTATTTTCTTGTGTTATAAAACTTGGTGATCCGCCTTTTAAAACACATAGTGCGGACTTGCCCTTTATCAGGTTGGGCACAGTCTTATGACCGGCGCATAAACAACAAATTGCCAAATGAAATTAACCTACGTAGTACAAATCAAAGGAACAAAGTATAACAGCTGTTGGTACAACCATGGTAACAGATGTAACAATTTCAAAAGACACCTTATTTTATCAAAATGATGCTAGAAGATGCAAGAATTCCTACAAAGATAGGAATACAATCTATAAAAAGAACGTTGAAATATGTAGCAATGGAATTTCACCAAAATTACTACTAATTAATTGATTAATTAGGCTTTTGAAGCGAGCTGGTAGTTTTTTATCTAGGTCAGAACCTTTATTTATGGTTACATTGAAATTAATGTTAAAACGGGCTTCGCCACTGTTATCAGAGATGTGCATATTGCTAGGGTTTTGATTTCTGCTGTTGAATTAAGTCATCTTTTGGCAAAGTATTGCATATAGGGTACCCAATTTTTCAGGATGGGTAGTGTTCATCAATTCATGGTTGACAAATGGATTATAGATATTGTTCACACAAAAGAAAACCCGGTTTGCTGTTACCTTGTTATTCTCATTACACAACGCAACACTCAGAAGTAACTTTTAAAGGTGTTTAAATATTTGTGCACAATCAAATAACAAATGCAAAAAACCTTCTTTTAAAGCATTTGCGATGAATTCTTGTTTATCGTGATGTCATAATATTTATTTGCCATACTTTCTGGTCGGTGCGACCACAAAAAAAAAAAAACCAAAAAACATTTAACAGTGTTGTGATCTTTAAAATTTAGAGAAAAGCTGCTACAGACTATATGAAGAACATGACTGAATATCGGTTTTGCCAACAGATAGCAAAAGAGTGTTATATTCCAGATGTACGGTACCATGTTCTGCCCACCGTCTGCATCATGGAGATAAACCTGATTGTAATAGATGTTTGCCCGTTATATTCTCTTATGATTATACAAATAAAATGCATTAATTCTGTGAAAATATTCTTCCATGAGTTAAGTAAATCGTAATTCGTTATGCTACAATTTTTCATATTTTTTTCAGAATTTTGAAAGTTTGTTGGATTAAACAATCCCGGAATATTAATTAAATTGAATTCATTAGCCCTATAATTATAATGCACTCGGATATACATTGCAAAAGCTACACTGAAGCTACTCAGGTACCGTTAAGGCCTATTAACCTGTTATAGAGGAACATTGGAAATTCTTGCTTCACACAAAGATTGCTTATGACGTGAGGATGTGTCATGATTTTAAGTCACGGTCATTTCGCAAGTTCAAGGTCATCGAAATTTTTTTTTTGAAATTCGTGTCTAATGTATCACTATCAAAGTAACTATAGTCTGTCCTAAGTTATTGTACCATCACTTTTTGATGATTTTTAACAAAGATACACATACCTGGGAAAGAAATACAGTTGAAATTGATAAAAAGGAATATATCCAAGATATCATCATTGATAAATTATCATTTTTCACTCAAAAAAGTCCACAAGAACGAAAACAAATTTCTTACGGAGATTTACGATAAAAATATTTACATCTTTTCTCCATTTGGAAGTCATAGGGACACTTCGCACAATTTTTCAACGTTATCATCCGGGCTAATTAATGGCTGATGCAATGCAAAAATCCCCGTAGACTTCTTTCAGAATGTGTATTGAAACCTGAAGCGGCAGAGGGGGCGTTTCAAAACAGATAATCTGGGCATTTCCATATAAGTGGGTGAGAGTAGTTTGAGCATAAAGGTATTTATAACTAGAGCAGAGCTCGTGGCAAATCCACGAGTAGGTCTTCCGTTGTTGCTGCGAGTTGAAAATGTATGTGATATGGTGTCAATAAATTATAATGACTAAACTTTCAGTTCTGCTTTTGATATAAAAATGTGTTGTGATTGAAAGCCTGTATATAAAACGTGTTTTGAAAAAGAAAGAAAGAAAATGTTTAAGGAAAACTATCTGTCGAACACAGTTTATGTAATCGTTTCAAACATTTTTTTGAAAATGAGATGTTTAATGGGGAGTTAAATTTTCAGAGGGTAGCAAGCATTGTTACATGTACTCATGATTCATGTCAGGAATTGTGTTTTTGGGGAGTTGATTTTAATCATCTCTCCTATGCAGTTACTCTAGCAAACCGAAACTGAAACTGTGTTTGCACCTAAGCACAAATCATCGCCGCTGACAAGACTTCGTTCTTGAAAATAATCGATAAATTCGATGTTATATACGCTGAAGCATTTTTTAAAGGAAACTTATTTATAAATACCTTGGAAATAGTCAGATTTTTAATGGTACGAACAATTAGAAGTTTTTTGTAGTCGTGTGTATTCCTACGCCAGAGTTCAATATATAGTTTCGTTCAACCATCGGCTGTCTCCTTACATCTCCGGCAAGTAGAGAGTCAGTCTATATTTAGAGGTCGCATCATCAAGCTATCACGTGACCTGGTATCTCTTACTTGTCGGAGATTAACGGAGACAGCCGAAGATCTGGTTGAACGAGACTAGAGTTCATTATTGGTTGGATCCATACAATTTTTGAAATATTTGGAATACCAAAACACAGTTTGATGAAATAAATTCTATTACAAAATATAAAACAACATGATTCATTAGAGGTTTTCTCGAAATTCTTGTCGGAAAAGTCAGAGAAATCATATTACAAAAATGTGCATAATTTAAATGCAGATTACAAACTACTTGCCAAGCAAACTAGCATATCGTTGATTTTAAAATAAATAATATTCGATAAAATCAACTCCCGTCAGTACATCAGTACTTTGATTTAAAAACCGAACCCGCCTACAAAACACGTAACCTTTTCTGTAAGATAACTTCTTTATTTAAAAATATTTCTAAATTTTTTTAAAACTATGTGCAAGTTTAGAATTGTTGCGCGATGACAAAATTTACAGACCCTGAAACGTACTACTACACCAAAAACGTGCGACTTACGTGCGAGAAACGTTTCGTGTAGACCGTTTAGCGTTTCGTGTGATTGTGAAGCGTTTCGTGTAAACCGTTTACTGTTTCGGGCAAAGCGTGTAAATCGTTTCGGGCAAAGCGTGCTAGAACCGCGTGAAACATTCATCAGATTTCATTTGGAACTCTCTGACAATTTAATTGTTTCAAAATGGCGCCCGTGTTTTACATTACTTTAAACTGTTTGTGATTGGCAAAACTCTTTTGTACATGTAGATATTTTAAAGAAAAAAATTCTACAAGAAATGATGAAGCTTTTAATAGGCATTTCCTCCAGAAAGGTTGTTACGTAGTGTTTTGACTGACTTTTGTCCATTCAGATTGTAGAAGGCGGAGTTGAGACAATACTGGTCGTGACTTAATTTGAGAGAGAGAGAGAGAGAGAGAGAGAGAGAGAGTTAACTGGTTAATGGAGTAAATTATAGATGACGCAGATGAGTGAACTATCTATCAACAATAGTTATCGTATAAAGTGACAAATCACGGTCTATAGTATGTCCCAAGTTATTGTTTCCATCAATTTTTGATGATTTTTAATAAAAATACACATACCTGTGAAAGAAACACAACTGAAATTGATGAAAGGGAATATATCAAGATATCTTTATTGAACAATTTTCACTCATAAAATTTCACAGGAACGAAAACAATTTTCTTACGGATATTTATAATGGGAAATGTTAACATCTTTTCTTCATTCGGAAGTAATCGGGATACCTCGCGCAATTTTTTAACGTTATCATCCGGGCTTATCAATGGCTGATGCAATGCAAAATACCCTTAGACTTTCAATATTGGGATGTGTATTGAAACCTGAAGCGGTAGAGGGGGCGTTTCAACACATAATCTGGACATTTTTCATATACATGTAAGTGGATGAACGTAGTTTGAGCAATAAGGTATTTACTATTATTGAATCATATATTGAATATATCAAGCAAAAAGTGGTGGAAGAAAAAACTCGGGACATAGTATAGTATATCTTATAAATTTATGAAACTTTGAAGGGTTTTGAAATTCTTTAACCAGGGAACAACGATATCTAGATATAGATCAGTAATTTAATAGGATAAGGTAATGTCAAACATCGAAGACTGTACGAATATTTAAGAAACTGTTTTTATTACAAGTGTTACCGTTAATAATCAAATCAAAGTTTGACGATCTTTCTGGAATTAAACATAGGTTGTAAATTTACTTTGTATAAAAACTTTCTTCATGGTTACTCAGTGTGAAACATTCTTTACCTTAGACGTTTTACTTTTCCACTAAGCATCCGCCTTCGTTGCCTTTCCTTTACACTACATCTAAATTCATCATGTTCATAAGTGATCATTCGTTCGCATTTCAAAATATTTAATGTCCGTATTCTCGGACTCCATGCTCGGAAATTTAGTTGGATATAAGCTACGTCATTCTTATCCATGTGCATGTTGTCGACGGCGCGCGGCCGAAGAAATTTTCACAATCGTTTTTAAAACGCTTTAAAGTTATACAATATAGGATATACATGTAATTTTTACATACAGACTTTAATTAATTTGTTTGCAAGTTTATAATTAATGATTATTCCTTTATCGGCACCACTTATAATCTCTCTCTCTTTTCTTTCTCTCATTCAAGTCACGAGCGGCAATGTCCTAACTCCGCCCAGCTACGATCTGATTGGACAAAGGTCAGTCAAAACATTAGGTATAAACTTTTCTGGAGTAAACCCCTAAAAACGCTTCAATGTACTTCGCTGTAACTTAAACGATCATGTTTTTATAAGCATATATATTTTTTTATTTATTTACATTGATAACTCTTACTGAGACCATTTGACTGTGTACAAGCAGGACACATAACCTCGGACATCGGGTGTCTTCTGCACCTGGCTGAACCTGTCAATCAAACTCTGTGTATTTGTTTTCATTGGATTGTCAAGCGTCTCTTTTTTTTTGTCAATAGCCAATGGAAAATTAATGACTTCAAGGTAATCGGAATCAGTATTTGATGAAGCATACAATTTAAATTACAAAAAATTTATTAATTATCTGAAAATTATTTAAACCACTGTTAACGGAAAACAAAGAGTCTTAGAAGTAATTAACACACAGGGATTTGCCTTCAATGTACACAGTCATGCAATTACTAGTAATTATTATGGGAATCTTTACGCATGGTATTTAATTCGAACAGATTATAATAATCTATACACTGTACGCCGTTACACATGTACGAAGCGCCGGTAATATATACGAATATTGAGTCAAAAAATTAAATCATTTTTATTTCTTGTTCTTTTCAATACAATGTGAAATTACTTTCAGAAAAAAATTCCGAAATACTAATTACAACTTTCCTTTTTGTGTAATCATTTGATTTTTTTCTGAAATACATGTATATATATGTACAGAACATACTTATTTACGAATGATACGACATAGGAAAAAATAATCGGTTGTTCGTAAAACATTTTTATCTTACGAATGTGACTAATTTAATTTTAAATATTTTTCAACATTATCAATGTAAATAATATCAGGTGTATTTACTGTTTGTGTTTTTACATCGTAATCTCTGAAACCAATAAAAATACTAATGTTAGCAGAAAAATCAAATCCCGCCGAATACTGAAAAACCGATTTCAGTTTGCAATCATACGGATTTTATTTTTGGTATTGACTATTGAGTTACGGTAACTTTTTTTCTGGATGATTTTATTATTTATTATTTTATGTAAAAGCACAATGTCAACTGTTACTCAATTATATAACAATTGATGACCTGGGGCTATATATGTTCAGAGCTGTGTGCGCTGAAGCGACACAAGATTCTCGGTAGCACGTGGCGATTGAATTTACACAGACTGACCGAATAAATAAACGGGTAGGAAAGTGAAACGAAATGTTACACATGAAAAGAAGCCACCAAAAATGATTTTCGATAGATCTTGACAATTAAAAAAATCCAGCGCGAACTCCTGTCAGCGGGACGGGAGGGGGGGGGGGCAGCAATGAGTTCGCTTCTACAAAGAAACGAACGACCATGTAGAAAAACTACAGAAGTGATTAATATGTGACCGATAGAATCTAATCTAAAGTTGTTTAAAATTCATGTGAACATTTTTTTAAAAAAAATCATCGAATGCCTTACGCAGCATTGTTAAGGCGTCCCGATGCTAAAATACGGCTGGAAAACGATATTATTTGAATCATGGCAAAAATAATTTTACCGGGAGTATTTCTTTAAATCTATGTTACATTTATTGACATCGATGTTAAACATTATATTTGATGCATTTTTGTGACGTCATATGTACTTCGTAATCACGTGACAGGCGAATCCTAATATTGCAAATGATCTAGTTAAAACGCATCGGCGCAGGTGATTAATGACATTAAATCATGCATATTTTTAAGAAAAATCATTTAAGTCATAAACTTTGAAGTTCTTGCTTGGGAAAGAAATAGATATTTCGTTTATAGAAGATATTGTTGAAACATTCCACAAAATCATCAAAATAATGCACATTTTTACTAATCAAAAGCGATTTACAAAAAATTGGGGTAAATCCGTAGGTTTCCGCAGCACGATTCACATTGGTACTTTTATTCTCTACCAATTTTACGTAAAATATTCTAAAATTGTGTTGATCTTTCACCTGCGCCAAGCTGGTTTTACATGCATTAAAATTTCTTCATTAAGTTGTTTACACGTAGCAGGGAGAGTCTCCAAACCACTAGTTTATGAATAGTCTTTTACTTAAAACGAAGCTTTAAAACTGCCGATTATTCGATACTGGTTTTTAATATGAATGAATTCTGTACGTCTAGAATTAACTGCAGCATCTATATAAAGGAAACATGCGGTATTATACTGGTTTGATATAATTCACTTTTAACGTTAAGATACATTCCCTGAGAACTATCGACAGGAATGCAGATCGTGACGTCAAAGTTAATTATGACGTCATATCGTATGAAGTACAGACAAGTGACTTTCTACATATCGCATCGGGAAGCCTTAACATGCCCGCGTAATTCAGGACATTTTTTTTTATCGTGCTAGCACCTACCGCAAACATGTTACATGGAACTTTGATTATAATTTGATTTTAAACTACCTTGTACGCTATCTATAAATCAATGTTTAATCAACTGTACAAGTTTAATGAATTTATCTTTCTTTTCATCCTAAACGAATATACTAGTTGAAAACATAATAAAATGTAGTTGTGTCCGTGCAAAATATGAAACATGAACGCGTGATAAGGTACATGTAGAAGAACACGAACCGACCGCGGATTACTTGTCCACTCGCGCCGGTTCTCCTTAGCCATGTGCGAGGGACGATCACCATTTAAAGCTTTACTATTTGTGTGTGTGTGTGTGGGGGGGGGGGGGGGGGGGGGTGATTTAAAACATTATTTGTACAGTGTTTAAAATATTTTACATTAAAAAATTTAAGAAACCATTAATTTATGTCTTACGATGTGTACGATTTGGAGTAATATCGCTCATTAATATTCATTTACACTCAAATGTTCAATTGAATAAATACAAGATGGAGTTCCCGTTTTTACGGCTATATTATCTCAAACACGTTCATATGCATGTAAGTGTGCGTCGCGGTGTGAGAATCTTGTCTATTAAATAACCGCTTAATTACCGCTAGGTAGTGCAGCCGTGGCTGATCTCATCGGCCGTGGGCGAAGGATATATTACGTAAAGGTACATGTACAACGCACAGACAGGCACAGCTCAGAACCCAGGAAGATTTGAAAAGTTTGCAGTATAATGAACATACTCTATCAAATAGAAGTTATTTATTTTAAACTTAAAACCCACAATTGATCTGTGTCTATTATTGCTTTAGATTGAGAATGACATTGCCTTTATTAATTAACTGAACGATTTCTTAATTGACACCCAATCGTTTAATCCATAAAAAATTATGTGTAATCAAGACGAAACCAATTCTTGAGTTCGCGGCTACATAAACTCATACATGTATATGAGAGACACAGCTCTCGTGTATTAGATAACTGCTGACCGCTAGGTAGTCCAGCCGCGAGCATGGTGACCGATATTCTCGGCCGCGGGCGAGGGAGAACTTACGTAATGGTACACATACACACAGCTCTGATTCAAGGTAGATTTTAAATGCATGGAGTTCATAAATAAAATGTAATGCATAGAGTTTTTTTATTCCATATTTTGTGGTTTACTAGAAAAGAAAAAGAATGTTTTGTTTTCCAATTGCCGTTTTTAATGATTGTGCACTATAAGAACTTAGCAACAATGACTTAAACTCCTAAAAAAAGGCATGTACTCCAACAACAACAAAATATTCTAATAAATTATTGCCTCCTGTATAAACCAGCATACTTTCTGCGGCAACTTTATGCCAGTTGTACGCACAAAGACTTTCATTTACTTGTCAAATGAAAACAGGTACATGTCAACATGTAAAGTTTTTTACACTCATACTACACAAATCACTTACAAAATAATATTGTTACGACCTTTATGAGATCCCAACAAACAACTTTTCCAGCGACAACCATATCAAAATCCTAACCGTTTTTGAGTTATAAAGCAAACACTTTTTAGGGGCTATTGGCCCTTAATTTAAGGGTCCAGCCCTTTTTTATTGGTGTCAAATAAAAGCCCTTGGTATTCTGCACAACTTTTATTCTACATGTTTTAACAAATTATTTTTCGTTTAAAAGATATAAAGGAAAATATGTCTAAATTTTTGCAATTTTTTGAATCCTGTTTTTTGACCCCCTACCTTTTTCTAAATAAGGAAAGTAATCGAAAAACAAAAACCGATGTGCACCACTACAATGTCTCTGCTATTTAAATTCGTTGGATTCCCATTCCCTGCTATCATAGTCTCGGAGCCTTTGTCTGGAAACAAAAGGCCCTAAAAAATTTTAAAAGGGGAATAACTCTTTAACGAAAAGGGAATTCTAAATTTTATGAATTGCTTAAGATAGTGTTTTGTAAAGTACATTAGCCCTGCAAAGAACTATATATGATAAGAGTTAAACTTGGCCCCCATAATTCGCCATTTTTTAAGTGTTTCGGGTACAATAAAATGTTAACTAATTTTTTAGAAGAGTTGATATAAAATATAATTTTCATCTATTTATTTGATTTATTTGCACTCACTGGCAGTATATGACGTCAGAAGTGACGCCATTTCTGTAATTCAATCAAAATCGGCCAAAAATTGACATTTTTCTTATATATTTACGAATGGGAAATATAGAGCGCATGCTTGAACAAGGAAAATTTTTTTGTCACTTATTAGTCTTGCCTAGATACATCTCTGATTAAAATATTTTATTTGTTCAAGAATGCGCTCTATGTTTTCGGAAGGAAAAACTGCTTGAAAACAAGCTGTTTTACGCTAAAAATGCAAAAATGGCGGAAATAGGTTGTCTTTACAATGTCATATTTCTAAATTGTGGGCACTTGAACCAAAATGAATATTATGTAAACACATCACATACATTGCTGTATTAAGAAAACAAAGAATGATAGTAAAATGATGATGTTCATTTTAGGGGGCCATTTTAGGCCCTTATCATATATAGTCCTTTGAGCAAAAACCGTTTAGAAATGAGCAAGATATGAAGCCTCAAAGTTCGCGTCTAGGAAACAAAAAAAAAACTAGAGCAAAGCTCGTTGCAAAGCAACGAGTGGGTCTTCCGTTAATGTCGGAAGTAAAGCTGGAAATTCCTGGAAGAAGCAGAGCTCTTAAACCAATAGCAAGAGTAGCTAAAATATAAAATATGAAAAAAATCGAATTATTCCTGGTACGACTTAACAAAATACGAATGATTTTAAGTACGACTTAACAAACACCTTTCCGATTACATGAACGACTTAACAAAAAAAAATCCGAATGTGTTCAAGTACGACTTACAATTATTTTTGGTACGAGTTAATTTTACTATAAACATTACGCTATTTTTTAAACCAAGGACGTGGAATCAAAATTTCCGGAAAAATCAATTTTTAAACCCCGATATTTCTGTAATGCATCATCCGATTTTAAAACGGGTTTCGGTTTTAAATTAAGCTTAATAAAAGCTTTTTTGCTGCTTTTTTATTAATATCAAATTATTGGTAAGAAAAGAGTTATAATGAAAAGACTTAGTAGCCCTTCTGGCCCCTAATTTGAGGGGTCAGCCCCTTTTTCTGGATATCAAATAAAAGGTCTCGCTAATATAAACATATTTTGTTCTACAAGTGTTCATGAATTGTAAACCGTTCTCGAGATATCTGTACAAATGCGTTTTAGGAGCCGACCCTTTAACCCCTTACCGGGGCCACTAACAACAAAATTGTTGCGCAGCTAGGTTAAGGACGCCCATGGATTACCGTATGAAATAAATGCACTAAAAACAGACTTAATTTCAGACAAAGTTTACAAACTCATCCAAATATGGCAATGATAAAGTTTATACATCATTATGTTACTACCGATCTCCCCGACATTTTTCACCGGAACACAGTCACCGCATCAGCTGTTTATCACGTGATATGCTAAAAATAGAGCAGCTACATATGACTTCATTTATTGCAAAAGTTCAACGATATACGAATGAAATATTAAATTGTTGTTTATATCACTTAAAAGAAAATTAATTGCTTAATCTAAAAAGTGCTGGGAGCAACTATAGCAGTACCAGCAACATGCTTAACTTTAGCATTGATCGTACAAGTTTTAGAAATTTTGTCGATAACTAAGTCAATTCACGTGTCAAAAAAATGTTTCCTTTCAAGCTACAACTTGCTCCCAGCACTTTTTACAATCACTGGTATTTGATGAACATAAAAAAGTTAAAACACAATCCTTAGAATTGACTGGATATCGTTGAACTTTCACAATTTTAGACAGATATATATGATTTTAAGCAAATTAGCCGATTTTCAAACGCACTGATGATCAGGATCAAGGCAGATAATCTGGCGTTGGGAAGCGCGGAAAATTTAAAGATTTACCTTGTTAATCGTTGGTTATTCCTTATCTGCACATTTTATTAACCTTTTGAACCTTTCAATTCGTAAACTACACAGGAATATTATGAATTTATTATTTTTGTTCAGTTTAAACAGAATGGAGTGATGAATTCCTCAATGCACCAGAACAAAATCAGAGAACCACATGCGCGGATCTAAGGTCTGGGGTGGGGGCTGGTTTTCTATGAATGTCTACCTCATATAACTTCAGACTAATTTAAGTGTATAGATAACAGGCTAAAGCAAAGGAAATAAGAAGCCAGATCCACGTAGGATCGATTTTGAAAGGGGGGGGGGATGACTCATCCAAAAATTCTTGACAAGCAAAAAAAAAATTAAATTTCTTTACATACTCTCAAAACAGTTGGGGGGCAACCCCCCCCCCCCCCCGCCCCAATCTTATACTACATGCCTGCTTTAATCCACCCCTGCTTATTAAATATGTAATTTGATATTGTTATGAAGTGTCCATGCGCGGATCTAGAGGAGGGGTCAGAGGGGTCCCAACCCCCCTGGAAAATGAAAATGTATTAAATTTACATAGTAAAATCATTGCAAATATGCCTTAGACCCAAATCAAATGAATACAAAATTAAGAAAACAATATACTTTTATTGAAAAACAAAATTTCAAAACTCACAATTGTAATTTTTTTAAACAGCTTTAATTTTGTTTTTAATAATGTCTTAACACATTCAAAATACACCAAAGCATGATGATGAGCACTTTTTTATCCATCATGTTTATGCATTATAACATTAATTTTTCATTAAATAGTCTGTAGAACACAGGGAATATATGGGTAGGGATGACAGGGTAACCTCAAGAGTTGAAACCACAAGAATCGACCCGCAAAACCCATGTCGCCAGGTGGTAGCAGAAGTCCATGTTGGGCTGAAATTAAAATTTAAAAAAGAAATTATCTGTGAGAACATATGCATAGCAAATACATTAATATTTGTTTAAAAAAAAATACACTGACCATGCAGCGTTATAAGTATAACAACATGCGCGGATCTAGAAGGGGGAAGTTTTACGACCCTCCCCCCCCCCCGGGAAATAAAAATAAATTAATTTACATCGTAAAATTATCAAATATGCCTCGGACCCCCATGAAAAACCCAATTACCCTTCGGACCCCCACCCCCCGGGAAAAATTTCCGGATCTGTGCATGTGACAAGATAGCAGTACAAAAATCAAACCAAATATCTTAGATATAAACTATTAACACATATCAAATTAAGAGAGAGAGAGAGAGAGAGAGAGAGAGAGAGAGAGAGAGAGAGAGAGTCTGCTTTACTCAAAGTGTAATAGTAAATATTCAATTTCTTTTGATATACAGTATATCTCTTCTCGAAATAATCTTTTACTAAATTATAATTCCATTAGTTTCATATTTTTTTATAGCAATGAACTGTCCATAAAGTCACACATAAGCTGATGTATCTGAGCACAGTAACAATTAATCCAACATACACATCTATTTGTTATCTCAAAATTGTTTGTATACAACGTACATGTATACATACGCTATGCATGGAAACTTTACCGAGAAATGAATCAATACATGTATGTATTTTAACATATAGATAGACCATAACTCAAAACAAAAAACAATGATTCTGTTAAAAAATTAAATCTTGAAAAGACTGTATTATGAATATCAGGGAACATAAATACCCTAAAATTCTGACCTTAATGTAATATGAAGTTCTTTTCAATTTTAAGATTAAAATATCCTCTTCTAAGAAAATACTTTAATAAATTGTAGAATAGCATGTAAGTTTTACATTGGTTAATTTAAAAAAAATCTGCTGTTGAGGAAATGTATATGTTATTGTATGCATGTACATGTGGATCAGGTAGTGAATAATAACAAACCAGGTCAGTTTCAAGCTTGTGCCTCTTAAATATTATCTAGCCACTATGCAGTCTGATCTAAAGCGGTCGAGTCTGACCACCACATATGTTGGATTTTACTGGTTGGGGTTTATTATCAGATTATTATGAAGCATTACTGCACATATTTAACACATGAAATATATTAATGATTAATATATTTCATGCAGCACATACAAATATGTACATGCAAATCTTTCTGAATTTTTATTTCATAAACAAAGCCATGAAAGACAATATGATACAATATTGTTTTATTAAAATTAAGTAAAGAATTCATGATGCATACATGCACATGATGATTACATCATTCTTCACTTGTGTACCATGGTACCCCGCATGTTTACAGTGTATCCTATTATGGTGTGTATAAAATAGTTCAATACAAACTAAGACACACATGTACATATATGGCAAAATAACAAATAAGAATTCAAAACAGTGTTATAGATATCTACTGTAAGCACAGATCCAGCAAAATGAGTTATATCATCTAAGATCCAAAATTTTACTGAAGTGCAAAACATGTGTTATCACCATGCAAACATGCATGCACTTTGTACAGCATTCTACAATTGTGTACCCTGGGAACCCCACCTCTTTCAAGTGCAATGTTTACAGTGTCTGGTGTGTAGTTCAATACACAAAAAAATATAAATGTATAGCCTAATTAGATATAAGAATTCAAAACAGCGAAGATGGGCAAAACAACACATGTGTAGGTACACTGCATGGACTGAAAAGAGCAAATGTTTTGAAAAGAAAAGGTCACCACGACATATCCTGTATTAAAACATACCTTTATTATCTCTTAAACGATGGTTGAGCTGCATTTTCCACTTTCGGCGTCTTGCAGGACATGCATTTTATGAAAATGTTTACACACCGCTGTCAGCTGTTCGCAACCAAAACAAGGCGAGTGAAAGCGCTGTGTTGACGCGGATGGTAAGCAACCGACAATGCAAGTTTAAGAAATAAACGCCTTTATTCACAGATTTTCGATTCAATATTGTTTAAAATAAAATTCAAAATGATTATTTAAAGCAATCAATCGATAAATTTTAACAGCGATCGCTTTACTATATCGAAAGTAGGAAAAAGATGAAAACATGAATAATGGGCGGAGCTAACGTCATGAAATGTCACGTGATATTCATGAGGTGAAATCTATGGGAGGCCTTAACCTAGCTGCGTGGTATCATATTGTTAATAACATTATTTTGAAGAAATTTTGTTCTACATTGCTTTTAAAAATATTTCTCCTTTTTCAGTTATTAATGATCAGAGTTTTGAGTTCTGGCCCCTTGAAACCCCTAATATCTTAATATATGACTGAGGTATGGTAATGTATAGATGAACAACGGTACAATGAACATTTTTGCTTCTATAATTAATAACAAAATATTGTTCAGTAAAGAGTTATTGTAAGAAGACATTAGAGCCCTCTTGACCCCTAATTTGAGGGGCCAGCCCCTTTTTCTTGACATCAAATGAAAGGTCTTGTAAATATAAACATATTTTGTTTAACAAGTGTTCACAAAATGTTTACCGTTCTTGAGATATATGTACAAATGTGTTTTAGGGGCCGGCCCTTTAACTCCTAAATGGGGCCATAAACAAAAACATTTAAGGTAACATATTGTACAAAACATTGTTTTGAACAACTTTTGTTCTACATTGCTTTTCAAAATATTTCTCCTTTTTCATATATTAATGATCAAAGTTTTGAACTTCTGGCCCCTTGAAACCCCTAATTACGTAACATATGACTTAAGTATGGTACTGTATAGATAAACAGCTGTACAATGAACATTTTTGCTTCTATAATTGATAACAAATTATTGTTCACTAAAAAGTTATTGCAAAAAGACTTTAGAGCCCTCTTGGCCCCTAATTTGAGGGGCCAGCCCCTTTTTCTTGATATCAAATAAAAGCCCGTGCAAATTGCAACAGCTTTTGCATTACATGTTTTAACAAAATATTTATACGTTAAAAGATATTACGGAAAATGTGCGAAAATTTTGTGAAAAAATTGGTGCTAATTTTCAGGTTCAGGCGAGCTTCTAGGCCTTGCGCATTTTTCCCAATTAGAAGCATGGAGGGAAATCTACAGACATTCATCTACAATCCCTGCAAATTTCAAGCTTTTATCATGATTAGTTTCAGAGGAGATGCGTGGACAAAATGACCCTTAAAAATTTACAAATTCGTCCATATCTGAAACCGGAAGTGACGTAATAATTTGAAATTTGAACAATCAGTAGCGACATTGATGCTTTATAACTCCTAAAAATTTGGTGTAAATCGGTTGAATAGTTTCTGAGAAATAACGCTCCAAAAAAGTCAGAAAAAGAAAAAAAAGTATAACTAGAGCAAAGCTCGTTGCAAAGCAACGAGTGGGTCTTCCGTTAATGTCGGAAGTAAAGCTGGAAGTTTCTGTAACAAGCAGAACTCTTAAACCAATAACAAGAGTAACTAAATTATAAAATATGAAAAGAATCGAATTATTCCTGGTACGACTTAACAAAATACGAATGCTTTTAAGTACGACTTAACACCTTTCCGATTTCAAGAACGACTTAACCAAAAAAAAATCCGAATGTGTTCAAGTACGACTTAACAATTATTTTTGGTACGAGTTAATGTTGCTTTAAACATTACACTATTTTTTTAACCAAGGACGCGGAATCAAAATTTCCGGAAAAAGCAATTTTTAAACCCCGATATCTCTGTAAAGCATTGTCCGATTTTAAAACGGGTTTCGGTTTTAAATAAAGCTTAATAAAAGCTTCTCTGCTGTTTTATGATTAATATCAAATTATTGGTCAGAAAATAGTTATTATGAAAAGATTTAGTAGCCCTTCTGGCCCCTAATTTGAGGGGTCAGCCCCTTTTTCTTGATATCAAATAAAAAGTCTCGCTACTATAAACATATTTTGTTCTACAAGTGTTCATGAATTGTAAACCGTTATCGAGATATCTAAACAACTGTATTTTAGGGGCCGACCCTTTAACTCTTTACCGGGGCCACTAACAAAAAAAATTAATGTATCATATTGTTTAAAACATTATTTTGAAGAACTTTTGTTCTACATTGCTTTTAAAAATATTTCTCCTTTTTCAGTTATTAATGATCTGAGTTTTGAGTTCGGGCCCCTTGAAACCCCTAATTACGTAATATATGACTTAGGTGTGGTAATGTATAGATGAACAGCTGTACAATGAACATTTTTGCTTCTATAATTAATAACAAAATATTGTTCAGTAAAGAGTTATTGTAAGAAGATATTAGAGCTCTCTTGACCCCTAATTTGAGGGGCCAGCCCCTTTTTCTTGACATCAAATGAAAGGTCTTGTAAATATAAACATATTTTGTTCAACAAGTGTTCACAAAATGTTTACCGTTCTTGAGATATGTGTACAAATGTGTTTCAGGGGCCGGCCCTTTAACTCCTTAATGGGGTCATAAACAAAAACATATAAGGTAACATATTGTACAAAACATTATTTTGAACAACTTTTGTTCTACATTTCTTTTCAAAATATTTCTCTTTTTTTCAGATATTAATGATCAAAGTTTTGAACTTCTGGCTCCTTGAAACCCCTAATTACGTAATATATGTCTTAAGTATGGTACTGTATAGATAAACAGCTGTACAGTGAGCATTTTTGCTTCTATAATTGATAACAAATTATTGTTCACTAAAAAGTTATTGCTAAAAGACTTTAGAGCCCTCTTGGCCCCTAATTTGAGGGGCCAGCCCCTTTTTCTTGATATCAAATAAAAGCCCGTGCAAATTGAAACAGCTTTTGCATTACATGTTTTAACAAAATATTTATACGTCAAAAGATATTACGGAAAATGTGCGAAAATTTTGTGAAAATATTTGGTGCTAATTTTCAGGTTCAGGCGAGCTTCTAGGCCTTGCGCATTTTTCGCAATTGGAAGCATGGAGGGAAATCTACAGACATTCATCTACAATCCCTACAAATTTCAAGCTTTTATCATGATTAGTTTCAGAGGAGATGCGTGGACAAAATTACCGTTAAAAATTTACAAAATCGTCCATATCTGTAACCGGAAGTGACGTAATCATTTGAAATTTTAAAAATTAGTAGCGACATTGATGCTTTATATCTCCTAAAAATTTGATGTAAATCGGTTGAATAGTTTCTGAGCAATAACGCTCCAAAAAAGTCAGAAAAAGAAAAAAAAGTATAATAACTAGAGCAAAGCTCGTTGCAAAGTAACGAGTGGGTCTTCCGTTAATGTCGGAAGTAAAGCTAGAAGTTCCTGTAAGAAGCAGAGCTCTTGAATCAATTTTTCGAAAAAATTTGTTTCACTTCCGGTTTCGACTGGAAGTGACGGATTTTTATTTCCAGCCTTATTGCACATGTAAATTGCCAAATTCATAACCACAGAAAATTTCAAGACTCTATCTTAAAGCGTTTTTGAGAAATGTCGCGGACAAAATTACTTTTTTTAAAGTTTAAAAATGACGTTACGTCAAAACGGAAGTGACTTTGTTATGGAAACTTTAACATCCTTGAGGCATTATAATTGCACATAATCCCTGAAAGTTTCCTTTAAATAAGTTGAAAACTTTTTGAGTTATGAAGCCGAAAAGGAGTCAGAAAAAAAAGAAAAAGAAAAAAAACTAGAGCAAAGCTCGTTGCAAAGCAACGAGTGGGTCTTCCGTTAATGTCGGAAGTAAAGCTAGAAGTTCCTGTAAGAAGCAGAGCTCTTGAACCAATAACAAGAGTAACTAAAATAAAAAGATGAAAAAATCGAGTTATTCCTGGTACGACTTAACAAAATACGAATGATTTTAAGTACGACTTAACAAAAACCTTCCTGATTTCAAGAACGACTTCACAAAAAAAATCCGAATGTGTTCAAGTACGACTTAACAATTATTTTTTGTACGAGTTAACTTTACTTTGAATATTACGCTATTTTTTAAACCAAGGACGCGGAAACAAAATTTCCGGAAAAATCAATTTTTAAACCCCGATATCTCTTCAATGCATTGTCCGATTTTAAAATGGATTTCAGTGTTTGATTCAGCTTGATAAGCTCTATAAAACACATATTCATTTTTGATTTGATCAGAAAATTCATTTTTTCGAAAAAATTTGTTTCACTTCCGGTTTCGACTGGAAGTGACGGATTTTTATTTCCAGCCTTATTGCACATGTAAATTGCCAAATTCATAACCACAGAAAATTTCAAGACTCTATCTTAAAGCGTTTTTGAGAAATGTCGCGGACAAAATTACTTTTTTTAAAGTTTAAAAATGACGTTACGTCAAAACGGAAGTGACTTTGTTATGGAAACTTTAACATCCTTGAGGCATTATAATTGCACATAATCCCTGAAAGTTTCCTTCAAATAAGTTGAAAACTTTTTGAGTTATGAAGCCGAAAAGGAGTCAGAAAAAAAAGAAAAAGAAAAAAAACTAGAGCAAAGCTCGTTGCAAAGCAACGAGTGGGTCTTCCGTTAATGTCGGAAGTAAAGCTTGAAGTTCCTGTAAGAAGCAGAGCTCTTGAACCAATAACAAGAGTAACTAAAATAAAAAGATGAAAAAATCGAGTTATTCCTGGTACGACTTAACAAAATACGAATGATTTTAAGTACGACTTAACAAAAACCTTCCTGATTTCAAGAACGACCTCACAAAAAAAAATCCGAATGTGTTCAAGTACGACTTAACAATTATTTTTTGTACGAGTTAACTTTACTTTGAACATTACGCTATTTTTTAAACCAAGGACGCGGAAACAAAATTTCCGGAAAAATCGATTTTTAAACCCCGATATATCTTTAATGCATTGTTCGATTTTAAAACGGATTTCAGTGTTAGATTCAGCTTAATAAGCTTTATAAAACACATATTCATTTTTGATTTGATCAGAAAATTCATTTTTTCGAAAAATTTGTTTCACTTCCAGTTTCGACCGGAATCGACGGATTTTTATTTCCAGCCTTATTGCACATGTAAATTGCCAAATTCATAACCACAGAAAATTTCAAGACTATCTTAAAGCGTTTCTGAGAAATGTCGCGGACAAAATGACTTTTTAAAAAGTTTATAAATGACGTCACGTCAAAACGGAAGTGACGTTGTTATGGAATCTTTAACATCTTTGAGGCATTATAATTGTACATAGTCCCTGAAAGTTTCCTTTGAATAAATTGAAAACTATTTGAGTTATGAAGCCGAAAAGGAGTCAAAAAAAAAGAAAAAGAAAAAAAATAATAATACTAGAGCAAAGCTCGTTGCAAAGCAACGAGTGGGTCTTCCGTTAATGTTGGAAGAAAAGCTGGAAGTTCCTGTAAGAAGCAGAGCTTTTAAACCAATAACAAGAGTAACTAAAATAAAAAGATGAAAAAAATCGGATATTCCTGGTACCACTTAACAAAATCCGAATGAATTTAAGTACGAATTAAAAAAAACCTTTCTGATTTCAACAAAAAACTTAACAAAAAAAAATTCCGAATGTGTTCAGGTACGACTTAACAATTATTTTTGGTACGAGTTAATTTTACTTTGAACATAACGCTATTTTTTAAACCAAGGACGCGGAATCAAAATTTCCGGAAAAATCAATTTTTAAACCCCGATATCTCTGTAATGCATCATCCGATTTTCAAACGGCTTTCAGTGTTAGATTCAACTTAACAAGCTCTACAAAACACATTTTCATTTTTGATTCGATCAGAAAATTCATTTTTTCGAAAAATTTGTTTCACTTCTGGTTTCGACCAGAAGTGACAAAATGCATTTTTATGGTCAAATGCCATAAGTAAATCCGCAGATTTACAATTACAGAAAGTTTCAAGTCTTTATAAACAACCGTTTACGAGAAAAGTCATGGACAAAATCACTTTTTGAAAATTTTTAAAATTACGTAACTAGAAAACGGAAGTGATTTTATGACTGAAAGTTTTAAAGCTTCAAGGGACAAGAACTTGATATAATCCCTGAAAATTTCTTGCAAATCGGTAGAATAGTTTTTGAGATATAAAGCAAAAAAGAAGTCAGAAGGAAAAACAAGAAGAATAATAATAATAAAAAAAAACAATAGAATAACAAGAGGGTCTTCCGTTGAAAACGGAAGACCCTAATAATAATAAAAAGAAACCGAAGAATAACAAGAGGGTCTTCCGTTGGAAACGGAAGACCCTAATAAAGAAAAAGAAACCGTAGAATAACAGAAGGGTTTTCCGTTGAAAACGGAAAACCCTTATTACTAGAGCAAAGCTCGTTGCAAAGCAACGAGTGGGTCTTCCGTTAATGTCGGAAGTAAAGCTGGAAGTTCCTGTAAAAAGCAGAGCTCTTAAAGCAATAACAAGAGTAACAAAAATAAAAAGATGAAAAAATCGAATTATTCCTGGTACGACTTAACAAAATCCGAATGATTTTAAGTACGACTTAACAAAAACCTTTTTGATTTCAAGAAGGATTTTACCAAAAAAAATCCGAATGTGTTCAAGTACGACTTAACAATTATTTTTGGTACGAGTTAATTTTACTTTGAACATTACGCTATTTTTTAAACCAAGGACGCGGAATCAAAATTTCCGGAAAAATCAATTTTTAATCCCCGATATCTCTTTAATGCATAGTCCGATTTTAAAACGGATTTCAGTGATAGATTCAGCTTAATAAGCTTTATAAAAAACATATTCATTTTTGATTTGATCAGAAAATTCATTTTCTCGAAAAATTTGTTTCACTTCCGGTTTCAACCAGAAGTGACGGATTTTTATTTCCAGCCTTATTGCACATGTAAATTGCCAAATTCATAACCACAGAAAATTTCCAGACTCTATCTTAAAGCGTTTTTGAGAAATGTCGCGGACAAAATGACTTTTTATAAAGTTTAACAATGACGTAACGTCAAAACGGAAGTGACGTTGTTATGGAAACTTAAATATCTTTGAGGCATTATAATTGCACATCATCCCTGAAAGTTTCCTTTAAATAAGTTGAAAACTTTTTGAGTTATGAAGCCGAAAAGGAGTCAGAAAAAAAAGAAAAAGAAAAAAAACTAGAGCAAAGCTCGTTGCAAAGCAACGAGTGGGTCTTCCGTAAATGTCAGAAGTAAAGCTGGAAGTTTCTGTAAGAAGCAGAGATCATAAACCAATAACAAGAGAAAATAAAAAAAAAGATAAAAAAAAATCGAATTATTCCTGGTACGACTTAACAAAATCCGAATGATTTAAAGTACGAATTAACAAAAACCTTTTTGATTTCAAGAACGACTTAACAAAAAAAAACCGAATGTGTTTAAGTACGACTTAACAATTATTTTTGGTACGAGTTAACTTTACGATAAACATTATGCTATTTTTTAAACCAAGGACGCGGAATCAAAATTTCCGGGAAAATCAATTTTTAAACCCCGATATCTCTGTAATGCATCGTTCGATTTTAAAACGGTTTTCAGTGTTAGATTCAGCTTAATAAGCTCTACAAAACACATATTCATTTTTGATTTGATCAGAAACTTCAATTTTTCGAAAAATTTGTTTCACTTCCGGTTTCGACCGGAAGTGACAGATTTTCATTTCGAGCCTTATTACAGAGGTAAATCGACCAAATCATAACCATTGAAAATTTCAAGCATCTATCTTAAAGCGTTTCTAAGAAACGCCGCGGACAAAATGACTTTTTGAAAATTTTAAAAATGACGTTACGTCAAAACGGAAGTGACGTTGTCAAGTAAACTTAAACATCTTTGAGCTATAATAGTTTCGCATTATCTCTGAAAGTTTCATCAAAATCGGTTGGAAACTTTTGGAGTTATAAAGCCGAGAAGGAGTCAGAAAAAAAAAGAAAAAGTATAATAATAAAAAGAAACCGAAGAATAACAAGAGGGTCTTCCGTTGAAAACGGAAGACCCTAATAATAATAACTAGAGCAAAGCTCGTTGCAAAGCAACGAGTGGGTCTTCCGTTAATGTCAGAAGTAAAGCTGGAAGTTCCTGTAAGAAGCAGAGCTCGTAAACCAATTACAAGAGTAACTAGAGCAAAGCTCGTTGCAAAGCAACGAGTGGGTCTTCCGTTAATGTCGGAAGTAAAGCTGGAAGTTCCTGTAAGAAGCAGAGCTCTTAAACCAATAACAAGAGTACCTTAAATAAAAAGATGAAAAAATCGAATTATTCCTGGTACGACTTAACAAAAACCGAATAATTTTACGTACGACTTAACAAAAACCTTTCCCATTTCAAGAACGACTTAACAAAAAAATCCGAATGTGTTACAGTACGACTTAACAATTAATTTTTAGGTACAAGTTAATTTAACCAAGAACTTGATACTAATTTCTTAACCAAAAACGCGGAATCAAAATTTCCGGAAAAATCATTTTTTGAACTCGTATATCTCTGTAATGCATCGTCCGATTTTAAAACGGCTTTCAGTGTTAGATTCAGCTAAATAAGCTCTATAAAACACATATTCATTTTTGATTTGATCAGAAAATTGATTTTTTCGAAAAATTTGATTCCCTTCCGGTTTCGACCGGAAGTGACAGATTTTCATTTCCAGCCTTATTACAGAAGTAAATCGATTAAATCATAACCATTGAAAATTTCAAGCCTCTATCTTAAAGCGTTTTTGAGAAACGCCGCGGACAAAATGACTTTTTGAAAATTTTTAAAATGACGTAACGTAAAAACGGAAGTGACGTTTTCAAGGAAACTTCACAAACTTTGAGGTATTATAGTTGCACACAACCTCTGAAAATTTCATCAAAATCGGTTGTAACTTTTTTGAGTTATAAAGCCGAGAAGGAGTCAGAAAAAAAAATAAAAAGAATAATAATAACTAGAGCAAAGCTCGTTGCAAAGCAACGAGTGGGTCTTCTGTTAATGTCGGAAGTAAAGCTGGAAGTTCCTGTAAGAAGCAGAGCTCTTTAACCAACAACAAGAGTAATTAAAATAAGATGAAAAAATCGAATTATTCCTGGTACGACTTAACAAAATACGAATGATTTTAAGTACGACTTAACAAAAACCTTTCCGATTTCAAGAACGACTTAACAAAAAAAATCCGAATGTGTTACTGTACGACTTAACAATTATTTTGGTACGAGTTAATTTTACTTTGAACATTACGCTATTTTTTAAACCAAGGACGCGGAATCAAAATTTCCGGAAAAATCAATTTTTAAACCCTGATATCTCTGTTATGCATCGTCCGATTTGAAAACGGCTTTCAGTGTTAGATTCAGTTTCATAAGCTCTACAAAACAGATATTCATTTTTGATTTGATCAGAAAACTCATTTTTTCGAAAAATTTGTTTCACTCCCGGTTTCGACCGGAAGTGACAGATTTTTATTTCCAGCCTTATTACAGGGGTAAATCGACCAAATCATAACCATTGAAAATTTCAAGCCTCTATCTTAAAGCGTTTTTGAGAAACGCCGCGGACAAAATGACTTTTTGAAATTTTTAAAAATGACGTTACGTCAAAACGGAAGTGAGGTTGTCGAGAAAACTTTAACATCTTTGAGGTATAATAGTTTCACATTATCTCTGAAAGTTTCATCAAAATCGGTTGGAAACTTTTTGAGTTATAAAGCCGAGAAGGAGTCAGAAAAAAAAAAAGAAAAAGTATAATAATAATAAAAAGAAACCGAAGAATAACAAGAGGGTCTTCCGTTGAAAACGGAAGACCCTAATAATAGAAAGAAACCGAAGAATAACAAGAGGGTCTTCCGTTGGAAACGGAAGACCCTAATTAAAATAAAAAGATGAAAAAAATCGAATTATTCATGGTACGACTTAACAAAATCCGAATGTTTTTAAGTACGAATTAACAAAAACCTTTTTGATTTTAAGAACGACTTACCAAAAAAAATCCGAATGTGTTTAAGTTCGACTTAACAATTAGTTTTGGTACGAGTTAACTTTACGATAAACGTTATGCTATTTTTTAAACCAAAGACGCGGAATCAAAATTTCCGGAAAAATCAATTTTTAAACCCCAATATCTCTGTATTGCATCGTCCGATTTTAAAACGGTTTTCAGTGTTAGATTCAGCTTAATAAGCTCTACAAAACACATTTTCATTTTTTATTTGATCAGAAAATTCATTTTTTCGAAAAATTTGTTTCACTTCCGGTTTCGACCGGAAGTGACAGATTTTCATTTTGAGCCTTATTACAGAGGTAAATCGACCAAATCATAAGCATTCAAAATTTCAAGCCTCTATCTTAAAGCATTTTTGAGAAAAGTCCGGGACAAAATGACTTTTTGAAATTTTTAAAAATGACGTCACGTCAAAACGGAGGTGACGTTCTCTTTAAAACTTTAACATTTTTGAGGGACGCCAACTTGCAAAAATCTCTGAAAATTTCATTAAAATCGGTTAAAAACCTTTTGAGTTATGAGGAAAAAAAGGAGTCAGAAGAAAAGAAAAAGAATAATAACTAGACACGATCTCGTTGCGAGCAACGAGGAGGTCTTCCGTCCGATTTTTAGAAGGTGATATGACGTCATCGACTCCAATTTTCGATGTCAAAACATGATCTGGAAACAGTTGAGCACTAATGCTTTCCTGTAATGTTTTTTTATAAGTTCTCTTAAGTTGCTTTTTTAACTACTGGCATTTCTTCCAATTGAGATAGAAAAGATAAACTTTTTTACCTCTGGCCGCTAAAATCCCTCGCTAGGTAGCGCAAGAAAAAATCCATCTATTGTTAAGATATATGAACGTATACCTAATTTTGCTTTAATGACCTATTACAAACATGACTCAGTAAATAACTATATAGATAAGAGACTTTAAGCCCATCATGATCCCAAATTTAGAGAGACAGTCCCTTTTTCTTAATATCAAATGAAAGGTCGTCTAATTTTAAATACATTTTGTTCAACAAGTGTTTAGAAATTCATTATCGTTCCTGAGATATATGTGAAAGAAAGCTTTTGAGACCGATCCCTTATCTCCTGATAAGGGCCGTTTAACGACTTTTTTAAAGGTTGAATATTGTTTTGTGCATCTTTGCTTCTAAACTGCATTTTCAAAGATTTTTCCTTTCTGATATATGGGTAATTAATTTTTTCGAACATTTGACCTTTGGAACCTCTAATTATGTACTGCATGGTAAAATCATTGCATTGCTTGGATACGTACCTTTAAGATAATATATTTGCTTTTATGATCTTTTAATAAATATATCTCTGGTCCCCTACTGTGAGAGGCAAGCCCTCTTTTTTTGATATCGAATGAAAGATCAAATATCAAATGATATATGGGTGATCAAATTTTGGACGTTAGACCCCTAGAAACCTAATTACGTAACACATGATAAAATCAATAGATTCTTGGATATATAGCAGTTGAGATCGACTCAAAATTTGAAATTTTGTTTAACATGATTTTGAATGACAACAGTTGTGAATGGAATTGGAGATCATTTTGGAGAGTAAAAAGGTATTGAAAATAATTCATGCACATGATTATGCATATGACTAATAAAGCGTCTTACACATGTAAATCTAAATGTTAAAGCTGCTTGGTCTGATTTTCATTAAAACAATTGTACGGTTTCAAACGATGGTTATGCTAAGTATGTGTGCAATTTAATATACGTTGCAGTAGTTTTCCCGGTCAATTAAGCCATATTTCATTGTAAAATAATGTACATGTTGAAACTCGTTGGATCCGGATTTGTGTATTCCGGCATGCTGTATAATCCGGCGACATTATTCAGCCCCTTGACATTTTCCTAACATATTTGTTTAAAAAGTGTTGTGCAATCCGGATCCTGTCTATTCTGTACACCGCCGCGATGAAAAAAAAACCCGACTGCTTATAATTAGTAAGAGTTATCTCCCGTAGTCCGGCCACTTATCGATCGATCGGCCTTCTGCGAGATACTTATTCTCAATTATCGACCAATTTTTCTGTCGTTGCTATTGATTTAAACAACTGTGAATATAGATGCAAAGTAGCAACTTATTTCAGTTTATACCGTTAAGTCTTAAGTTATAATAACATACGCATTGTTTCCCATAATTAGATTATAAGTTCACCCCATTTTTGTTTCAGGCCGTGATTCAGAAAACTGCGGGAGTAAGACTGCCGATATCGTGTGCCATCCCCTCAGTATACCTCAAAACGTTGTGATTTCAAATCAGGCACCAAACAATGAGGAGAAATGGAAATATTCGAAATATTCGGCGGATCTAAATGTTATAATATTCTCATGATAAAATTTTGTATTTATGGCAAATGTAGATTTTAATTATTATTTTTTTCTTCTACAAAATATAATTGCACTTGTATTTTGTATCCATAACTTTTAAACTCCTTTTAGCCAAATCTGTCAAATATCATGGTCGTTTCACCCTTTTGTTGCAAACCAAGCTGAAATGTTCAAACGATGCGCTGTTGAACGAAAGACTCGGCTACAGAAACTTACTACATGGGTCGTCTAAAAATATTAATTTCAATAATAAATTTAGAAACTTTTAGATTTCACAATGTGTAATTTTGGTTACGTTACAGGAAAATTGTCATTTCATGCACATATAATTTGCACAAAATAACTTAAATTTTATTCATGCAACCAGTGTTTGAAATTTTAGACCGCTCTTGATAGATATATATTTGAGAAAGAAATTTTAGGGGTCTTCTTATCGGGGCCGTGTAACAAAATTTGAGCCATTTCCGAGAAAATGCGTGCACAAAAATCGTTAATAAAAGAAATGTCGGAAACGGAAGCTCTTAACAAGGGGACGGGTAGTCCTTTAAAATTCCTATTTACATAAATTTAACTTACCTTGTAAAATTATCAATCATAGGCATCGGATAACTGCTATTGCTTAATTGGCAAATTTTTGATTTGCTTATTGACTCCATAACCTCTACAATTTCGCTTTTATAAAATACATATAATCATGTACTCCAATCAGGTGTTGTACTTTACAGAACGGTCTATACGCGATAGCCGAGCGCTTCTTTTAGGAAAGAAGAGTCCTAATTAGACAGAAAATACATAATAAAGCATACATACGTTTTATTAAAGTATATATAATTTATGTATTAAATATTAAAGTGTGCCTGAATATGCAAAGCCCATTTGATTTGAAAATTTCCCTTATCTACTAAGAAGTATTTTTAATCATGTGATTGTCCTCTACTCGATCTTAAACTGTCCGAATCCAATCAAAACTTTTACTCATCGAATGTTCATAAACTTTTTTTAAAACTCGCATATTCTTTCAGAATAAAATTTCAATAACAAACAATAAAATCTAATTAATAAAAGAATAAAATCAGCAATGAATATTCTTTTTTATGAATCAGACTACCATTGAAAAAAGGTTAAACGAATAGTGTGGCCCTTAGTCTTTTACGGCCTGAATATAAAAAAAAACTTGTTTAAAAATGGTTAGTTTTATCGTGCCCGCACCTACCGCAAGCATGTTACATTGCCTTATCTCGAACGCTTTTTAAATATATTTCAACTTTTGCTCTCTCTCCTCTCTCTCTCTCTCTCTCTCTCTCTCTCTCTCTTAGCTCATAAAAAGATTCTTATAATTTGTTAGCCAAATGAATTATCACATATTACAGAAACTTACGATGTGTGTGTTGGAATAATCATTTTGTGAATATCGCCTATATTTTGTTGAAGTAGGTAATGTAATGCATTAAATTCTCAGCAGAAAAATGTCAGAAATAGACACAGGTGAATGTATTTACGTTTCAACTAGTACGACTGTGAAACATTGTATTATATTCATTGATCGTATTTGTTTTTTCTTTACGCACTTTGATTTAAATCAATGGTTTGACGCATAGTTAACCAATATAATTGAAAATAAAAATAATTTAACAAAGAATGAATGAAAATTCAATTGTGTGATAACGTATATACACGAGAAGCGTGTGTCCGAGACTACAGCAAATCGGCTGTACACTAGCGCGGCATCTCCTCGGCCCGTGCTATGTAAATGTACACCAAACGTGGAGGGTTTGACATGTTTGCAGTCTGATAACTGAATTTCATTTTCCAACAATAATACTATTTCATGACATAGACAAAATCACAAAGAACGCCTTATTTCAATGACAGTCATACTATTTATTTATTTTTTTCAATTACGACACAAAAACAGCATTACTTCGTAGGTACAATGTAATGGTATAATCGTTTTTCTTTTACTCTTTAATAACGTTAAAATCGGAATTCTTTGTGCTTTTGCATCTACATGAATAAAGCCATGTGTGCATTACAACAAGGCGCAAATCTTGTGTATTGGATAACGGTAGACCGCTCGCTTTTAAGTCCAGCCGCGACCTATTTCCTCGGCCGCGGGCAAGGGATCGGATACATATAATTGTTTACATACATGCAGCTCGAAATCCAGCTAGATTTTAAATGCGACTCAAATGGATTGCATAGAAGCAATTCTTTTATCCATAATGTGTTTCCCTAGAATAGAATTAAATTGTTTACACACTTTCCGCATGTAACCTTGTACACTTTTTTTGGTAGTAGGTAAAAGTGTAATCTCTTTTATTTACTCACTTTATATGGTATACGTAGTGGGTAAAGGTCTAATATTTTTAATTTACTATAAAATCGGAGTTTTTGTGTTTGAAGCTACATAAATAAACACGTGTGTGCATTACAACAAGACGCAAATCTTGTGTGTTTGATAACGGCAGGCCGCTCGCTACTCCAGCCGCGACCTATATCCTCGGCCGCGGGCAAGGGTGTTCACAAACGCAGCTCCGAATCCAGCTAGATTTTAAAAGGGACTCAAAGGCATTGCAAAGAATGAGTTCTTTTATCAATAATGTGTTCCACTAGAAAATAATTTAAATGTTTAAACACTTTCCGTATGTAAACTGGTGCCCTTTATGTCAGTTATACGCACAAACACCCCGTTTATTTGCCAAATAAAACACTAATACATGGTAACAAGGCTAGCTTTTTACACTCATATTATCCAATACCCGAACAAAATATTATTGTCACGACATTAATAAGATCATAATGAACAACTTTTGCAGCGACAGCCATATCGAAATCTTAACCACGTTTGAGTTATAAAGCGATTAATTTTAAGAACTCTAGGTCCCTAACTTGAGGGGCCAGCTCCTTTTTCTTGATGTCATATGAAAGCTCTTTTAAATATAAATCTTTTCTGTTATACATGTTTTAACAAAATATTTCCGGGAAAAAAGATAAACTAAGAAAACCATGCAAAATCACAACGCTTTTTTTGTCTCTTTTTTTGAGCCCTACCGAACTTCGGCGCTTTTTGCGCTAAAAAATTATAAATGCCCTATTACATATCTACAATCTTTCATCTATCATTCCTGAAATTTTGAACTCAATATCTTTTTTAGTTTATGAGAACCTTCGTGGACAAGCCGACCCTCCAAAAATCGTTAAATCGTTAACATCTCAAAACCGGAAGTGACGTCATCATTAAAAAAATTTGCAATAAGGTTCAGAGCAATATCTATCAGGTTTGAAAGTTTCATGTAAATCGGCCGAGTAGTTTTTGAGAAATCGCGTACACAAAATACGTAAGAAAAAAAATAATAGGGAAAAAGAAACCGAACGAAAACAATAAGGTCTTCCGTTGGAAAACGGAAGACCTTAATAATAATAAAAAGAAACCGAAGAATAACAAGAGGGTCTTCCATTGGAAACGGAAGACCCTAAAAAGAAACCGAAGAATAACAAGAGGGTCTTCCGTTGGAAACGGAAGACCCTAATAAAGAAAAAGAAACCTTAGAATAACAGAAGGGTTTTCCGTTGAAAACGGAAAACCCTAAAAAGAAAAATAAGAAAAATCTTAACCCGCACAATAATAGAAAGGTCTTCCGTTTCCAACGGAAGACCTTAATTATCGAAATATCAAGCAACAAGAGATGTTTGTAAAACACTTATGCCGCCCTCCCTTGGAAACATTCAAAGAAAATTAACGTAAACTGCAAATAGTTGGAATTTTTCTAAGTCCTAGGGGCATTACTATCATACCTAAAATCATACTTCACCTAGATATTATTTAGATGAACCTGTATACTAAATTTCAATATGTGCACCCTCTGAGAAGAAAATGAGCGGAAACTGCAAATAACTGGAAATTTTCTACGTCCAAGAGCCATAACTCTGTCGAAAACTGCTCGATCGTACCCACTATCGAACTTCACCTACATATTATCATGATTAAACTGTAAATAAATTTCATTTCAATATGTACATCCTCTGCAAAGAAAATGAGCGCAAACTGCAAATAACTGGAATTTTTCTACGTCCAAGGGCCATAACTCTGTCGAAAACTGCTCGATCGTACCCAATATCGAACTTGACCTACATATTATCATAATAAACCTATGTACTAAATTCCAGTTTAACTTGTTCATCCTCTGCGAAGAAAATGAGCGGAAACTGCAAATAACTGGAATTTTTCTACGTCCAAGGGCCATAACTCTGTCGAAAACTGCTCGATCGTACCCAATATAAAACTTGACCTTTATATTATCATGATAAACCTGTATATCAAATTTCATTTCAATATGTTCATCCTCTGCAAAGAAAATGAACGGAAACTGTTGGTGGACCGACAGACAGCAGCAAAGCAATATGCCCTCCCTTCTTCGAAGGGAGGCATAAAAAGAAGTGGAAGCAAAAACTTGGGACAGAGTATAATACCTTAATATGGTTAAGCTTATATACACATGTAATGGTTCATCCTTCATGGAAGGTGTGTAGCAATAATCTTAAACTAATATGACAGAAGTCGATGATGAAAGAATATTTATAATTCAAGTCACTTAAACTATTTACAATACGTCAAGGTAGAATATCACAGGGGTGAAACTAACACGAACTATTTCAACACGGGAAAACATTAGCTAAATTATAATTGCAGTGTCTTATGCAGATATATATCCGTTGAGACCGATTTTGCATGTTAAATAATTTTGTACCTTTAATATATACTCACTTACTTTAGAAAAATATCACACATTTATTCAAATTTTTGGCTCATAGGTTATTGACGAAAGTCTTATGAGACATTATTTTTTTTTTAAGACGACAAAATGATTTATTGAAAATTGACAATTTTTGGGAAGATGTGGGCTTGTCGTAGTCAATAAATTAAATCTATCTTTAAATACGATTATTTCTGGAGGGCAGATACAAATTACGTGACACATTTTTAAATGTAACAATACAACCAATTATAGTTAAAATCTTATAGGATCGTGATTTGATTGTTAAGAATGCCTTAAACTCTGTATGTAATTTTTTACTTCCTTTGTCATTATAAAAAAACGTTTTTATACTTTCAATATTTTTTACACATAATTTTCCATCAATAAGGTCACATAGGTATGCATTTCATACATTATGCATTTTCAATGCTAATTCATAAAATAAGCCACGTTTAAAACTCATCAATCAAAACAGAGAATGAAACAGTTTAGGAACAAACTACAATAAAGTGACAAGAGACCTGGCGACGATATGTATTTAAAAAGGAAGAATATCCATTAGCTGCACAGTATAACAGAAATGAAGGCTCCAGTTATACTGGCCGTGCTGTGTCTCACTATTGGATATGGACACAGCTGCGATTGTCCCAAGATTCCGACCAATGGCTGTAAATCCCAATATTGTAAGATTTGTTTTTATTTTACTTCTACTTTTTGTTATAAGTCTTTTTAAACAAAATCACATTAAAGGATTATAGCGTGTGGATAATAAACAGAGTTTATGTAAATAATGCTGTGAACGTAAGGTATTTTCTAACTATTTTCTCTGGTTTTATTTTAAGTTCGTCGAACAGATGAAATCAAATTATGTTAAATCGAAAGCAAATTGACCCTCTCCTAGTGTCATCACATGGGCTCTTTGAGGAGTACATGTTAGACAGCGGGTGTAGGTTAGAAATTGTAGTCATATGTTATTATTTTTTAGATTTCTACAATATAAAGACTCCACTATGTAATTATACACTTGTACATTGTATTTAACTTTATACGATATCTTTTGGTTCTGATCTAAGTTAAGGACTACCTTTAACAGTGGTTATGTATTCAAATGATTCGTACAAAGAAATTGAGATGCAAAATAATATGGAATAAATTTTGAAAATTGAGGATTCCTGCCCGTGTCCTCGGTTTTACGAGGAACAATATATTCAGTTTTCCTGACCATTGTGAGAAATTAATTGAACTGTTATCTTTTTATTAATGTTCTTCCTTTCGACATCTCGTCAAATCATATATGGCATTTTCCATGGACAATTCAGACTTCTTATACAAAAAGTGCCTTTTGTCAAAGATTGTGCAGACAACGTTTCTAGGTCAAATGACAAAATAATTTTGTACCTATTTAAACGTTAATTATACTTGTTTGAATCAAAGACACATGTGCTTTTCGACGACTACCACACCACCGTTAGCAAATGTCGTTTTTTGGCTCAAATGGGGTGGACGAAGACTTTTAAAAAGTTGTAAAATTCTATATTTCGAAATTTAGAAAGAAAACTAAACAACTAAAAAATCTTTGTTTTTTAGCCCATTGTTATCAGTTAAGATCTTGCTTTGAACAAAGATTAAAATTATCATGAGGTTATATATCAGAAATGTTTGAGTGTTGACCTTGCATTGCTTGATTTTATTACAAGTCGTCAGTCGAATTTTGCCAATTGAATAAAGAACATCTTTACAATTTTGTGTGTTTACAACCATAGTAATTTTATTGGTACATTGAAAAAGTTATATTATTGATTTTCATTAGAACATACTTCGTATTATATGAAATCTTGTTTATAACTCATTATATAACTCATTTTTATTTATACATGTACTTTACAGAAAGAGTGTTTTTTTTCAAGGGGCTGTTTTTATGTCCATAAAAACGGTCCATAAACATCTTTTAACCAAAAGCACTGTCGGTGAGCCAGAATGAATCAAGTGGAAAGAATATATGATCCGGACAAGGATTTTCAACTTAGTATTTCTCGTAGCTTCGATGTATAAACTTGTCTTAAGATCACTGCACATCCTCTACCCACTATGTTCACGTAGGTGACAAATGTGCAAGATTTGGTCAAGAAAGGATAAAATATGCTCATCACTTAATATTTGGTTTGTTCTTTTATTTGTTGTTATTGTTTTAGCAATTCTTGGCACTGTACTAGGAGCGCTGCCAATCGGAATACCTCCAAATGACGAGAGAATTTACACAGTTTTTGTGCATAGGATTTATAAGGTTTTTATAAATCTCGAAACTATCCCTTAGTACTGGTATAAAACTAACGAAGGCGTTAAAGTCTTCTATTCATATTGTGTGGTACTTGAAGGTTGATCAAATTTATAAAATCACTATTTGAAAACAGCACATCAAAATAATAATTAAGGAAGGAGTCTTCTCGTTATCAGACATTTTTCTTATATTAGGAAACTAATGAAATTTTGACACATTCAAACAGATCATACAGCCACAGTTTAATCAAATTTGACCTTGTTTCGCGTTAAGGTCACTACCCTTTTCCTCAACTTAATTTTGATTTTTTTATGCTTCCAGTATTAAATATTTCTGATATTTTACAAATTATCAAGACCTTATATTAAAATAAAGCTCAACAGAAAAGCTTTTATTTTTACCAATTAAAAAAAAGAAAATCCCATTTGAGTGATTTTTCACACTTCTTTTCATAAAATAAACGATTAACAAAAGAAATAAAAATGTACTATGATAGGCAAATCATATTTTAAAAACATATTCTGAAACCCAAGTATCTTATCATTAGTTCACACAAGTTGAAAAACTCCAACATTAATGTCATTATTTTAAAAATGCTAATTAGACTCAATAGATCTACGGCAATTCTGAATTGCAAAACCATGTGATATTTTCCTACGTAAATATTCCGCCAAAAACATAGTCCTTGTTAGATTCTCAAACAAAGAAAAATATGTTATTTTAAATTCCTTTCATATTGATTTAGTAAACATTTATTCAAATTTACTTTTGACAAGTCAAAAACCAGACTCTTTCCTTAAAGCTGAAATAAATTCATACATGTAAGTTCGCATTTTTATGTACTTTCAACAAATGGATAATGAATACTGTTCACAAAAAAGAAAATTCGTGTTTGCTGTCACATTTTTAGTTTTTCTCTTGTTACAAAGTGTGATTCAACTTTAGCATGCAGGAACATTTTAAAAACATGAACAAGTTTGAAAAGAACCATCAATCTATTTAGAACACTAATGTTGCTTGTGTAAATGACATAGAACATTATTCTACAGGCCGATCAACCACTCCCTTTCATAGTACAAATACGCGCATACGTGGCGGGAAACAACTGTGGTTTACTTTTGACTCCCGGAAGTCAATACGTGATATCCGGTAGGATTCAAGTTTTGCGTTTTCTTATACATGCCATCATCAGCAATGAAAGAAACAAAAAGATTAACCAAATGAAGTTTATTTTATTCTAGATGGATTACTTTTACAATATAATATTAATTCAGTGATCAGTTTTCTTACTTTGAACTAAACGATGTACATATTGTGTGTATTTGTAAATTGAGTTCATGCATGATAGATAATAAAACTGCGATAAAGTTTTTTTCACTGATCTTTTAATTAATTCTTCAGGATTCTATAGTGGATTCACGTTAAGGACAAACCATTGTCTGTACACTCGTCTCTTTAGCTTGATTCCTCCCATTGAACAAATGAATCTTGATTGCCCTAATCGTCATATTCATCGTTATTAAACCTGATTAAAGTTGGTAAGTGATTAAACAAAAGTTGTCTGAATATGATTAAATATAAGTTTTTGAAATGGTTTAGCTGGGAAAAAATTGCGTCATGGCTTCAAATTATGTAAAAGTTTTCATTAATGGCTAAACATTAAAGAGTTCGTAAATGTGGTTCTATTTTTCTTTTGCAGAAAGAAGGAAAAGAAGATGGATTATTAGTTACTCTTTCTTTGCCAATAAAATCAAACAAATCAAAGAACACAAATGCAGGTTGTTGCTTTATATGCAGTCTGTTGCTTTATTATAAAAAAAAAGTTTTACTGAAAAATCCTTCTAGGAGTGATTAAAAGTACTCAACTATGTACGTGATTAAAAATAGGGGTTCCCTTCAGAAAGCTTCATCCCCGTACAACTATTACCCAATCCGGCATCATATATACTTTAAAAGTTTAAAGGGACTTGGACACGATTTGACTTAAATTTTCAAATTTCAGTTCTCCATTCTCAATGTTCATACTGATAAATATAGAAGTTCATAATGCTGAAAGTCAAATATCAAGTTATTAGCAAGATACAGAGTTTATAATTCTTTGTATTGTAAACAAATCTCAAATATTGTAATTTTTTTTACATATGTGTTGTATTGGTGTAAGTTTCAATCAAATGTATATATCTTTTGTTGATAGTAGTACATGTATTTATGAATATATTAGTTTAAATTGCATTTTACATGTCATTTTGTCTAAGAAATGGTAATTTTCTACATTACATTTTCTGTAAACAACTATAAGACTCGAGCTTTGTTTACTTACCCATGTATCTCGCTTGTAACTTGCTTTTAACATTCGATATTTTGGTAAATCATTTATAATGCACCAGTAAACCATTTTATACATAACAAGGGCACTGCACTGCTATGCGGAGCATCCCCTCGCGACACGAGTTATATTGTGTGGGGATGCATTATTTAGGAACATATAGTTATGTAAATGTAAATGAAAAAAACACATTCTACTTCAAAAACTACGTTTTTCTTTACCTGTACTAGATCTTAATCCAAAAAATATCAAGTTGTTGATTTGAACTGCATACTTTCACTTTGGTTTCAAAGAAGTGAAGCGGAAGTAGTTATTGTCAAATCGTACATAAGATTTCTGTTTAAAATTGTGTTATTTTAACGACATATCAAAATGTACTCAATTAATTGACTTGAAAACTACCAGGCTTTGTCCTTTTACATGTACCATGCCAAATAGGTATACGAAGTTTGATAAATTTCCTTGCAAGGTTTTTCTTTAACTTGCTTCCAAGCTGAACACACATACACACACAGTAGCGATGCTATATCCCCTTCGCAACAAGTTGCGCGAGGGGTTAATAACAAACATTCAAACACACATTAAGCTATACTCCATTTTCAAAGAATATTCATAAGCCCCGCGTTTGATTTCAAAACGAGGCTAAGGTCGGTTGATCGATTAAAGCACAACAATGGCGGCTGCAACGCAAGGGAAGAACGATCGACATTGTTGCGTGCCTCAGTGTACTGGCAACGGTCGTTTAAACCCGGAATTATCGTTCCACAAAATCCCCATCAATGATGAACTCCGAAAATCATGGATTCATGCTATCAGAAGGGACCCAGGGCCACTTTTTAACGTAAGGTTTAATGGTGAAATAACTTTGTTTACAACACTGTACAATCAAGGTCACACACATTTACATCAGCTTATCTGTGAGTTGATGTCCATCTTGCCTCGTATCTATCCTGATATGCACATAAAGATACGAGTAACATCTTTATAAATTAGATTTAACCGGAACCTGCATGCATTAGGTTAAAATTTTGTAGTGAACAGGTGAATGCAGTACATGTACTGTAGCGTTACTCTTGTCACATAGATAAAATGATCTAGTGTAGCCTCAGCACGGTTAGATTATTCTTTCTAGATAAAACAATGTTACTATTATCAAAAAAATAAACCACAACAAACATTCTGAATATTTTATGGATATTTCTAGGAAGTAGACCCATATATAATATCTAATGTTTACAAATTATAACATCTACAACTGAAAGGAATGAAAAGGGAATGGATAATCAGACTGGGCAGGACGAAGAGTATAACATTTTGTCTCAATTTTTTGAACCCCTACAGTATTACATTATTTATTAAACTTAGATTTCAAAAGAAGCTGTTGTTTGTTCGAGACACTTCAAAAAAGATTTTAAATGGACTCCAGTGAGGAAAACTCTCAGACCAAGCAGTGTTCCATCGTTATTTAACTGGAGCAAGGAGTCAACCCAAAGGAGACAGATCATTAAAACTCCACTCCCCCAGAAACGTCGCAAGACTGATGATGATGCAACCGACAATGACGAAGAGCTAGGTTCATCTAATTGGTTACTCCATGAAAACAGGTAAGTCATCGAGTAAATTAATTATAATACATTTTATAATATCCATCTTCCTGTGTGGGATATTATAATTATATACCTATTTACTGGCTATGAGGTCAATAGCAAGTATATTTTGTAATATTATATGTACAAAATTTATACAGAGGTATAAATGGAAAATATTAAATCTTTCATATCAAGGATAAGTTATGATTTAATGAACTGAACTGTGCAAATATTCAATTTGATCAATTTGTAATATGCTGATAAATTGAATATTAAGTTTAAGTTTTTCAGGTGTTCTGCTGGTCAGAATGCAATGATGCTGGATCATCAGTTTTAAATCATTGTCAAAATAATATTCAGTTGTCAAGCTGTGAAATAGAAAATCAGTTTGCAACTGTAATATAACATTTTTGATGATTTACTTATCACCAAATGTGATGGTCGCTGGACGACTCATTCTCTGAAGGGCTGATGCTGGAACATCAGTCCAAGATATGAAAAATGCCTGTAATGTAAGTATCACATAATATTAGAAAATTAGATTTAGTATTTTCAACATTTGAATTTTTAGCTGTCCATTGGCAGAAGCTAATTGGCTGTAACTTCAGATAAAGAGAGAATCCAGATGCTGGAAAGCATGATCAAAGAACGGGATGAAAACATTGAAAGACTTCAGCAGAGGCTTGCCATAGAAAGATTTGGGGTTGAGAGATTTTCTAAAGATGATTCAATGATTATGTTCTACACTGGTTTTATGACATTTTCAGTTTTTACCACTGTTTTTTAATTTATTAAGCCAGCAGCTACCTCCATGACAAGTCATTATTTTAAAATGTCAGCTATTGGTAACCCAAATCTTACTGGTAGGCAAAGAAATATGCTTCTTATTGATGAATTCTTCATGTTTTTGTGCCGCCTCAAATGTGGTATGATGGCGCAAGATCTTGCTGTTCGATTTAATTGTCATGTTTCGACAGTAAGCAGAAAAATCATTACCTGGGCAAATTTTTTGTATTTTGCTCTTGGCAGTATTAATATTTGGCCATCTCGAGAACAGGTAGATAGGAAAATGCCCGATTGCTTTAGGACTCTGTACCCCACAACACGAGTTTTAATCGATTGTACGGAAATTAAAACTGAGAAACCCTCCTCCTTAGTGCTTGGTTCTAAATGTTATTCCTCATACAAAAGTACACACACATGGAAGGGACTGGTTGGAATAGCACCTCATGGTGCTCTTACCTTTGTTTCAAGTCGCTACACTGGCTGCATGTCAGATGTAGAGATTACTAAGCTTAGTGGTCTGTTAAATTTACTTGACCAGGGGGACTCCATTATGGCAGACAAGGGGTTTGTACTGAACAAAGTTTTAGAGGGGACTGGGATAAGTATCAATACCCCACCTTTTCTAATGAGTCAAGGGCAATTTACTCTGCAAGAGGTTGAGGAGACTCAAGCTATAGCTAAGCTTAGAATACACATTGAGCGCCATATTCGCCGTGTCAAAGAGTTTCATATTTTTGATGGTGTTATTCCACTTAGCATGGTTGGGACAATAAATCAGATTTGGACTGTTGCAAACTTGCTGACACTCTTCAGAGGGCCTTTGGTTAAAGAGTGGGCATAAATTCTTAATTGTCTACAGAGATTTATCAAATTTCTGATAGATACATCACAATTCTGAATGAAATATGCATTAAAATGTACTCTGGCTATGGAAATCCTGTATTTTCTTTGAAATGTGTGTGGTTACCCTTTTTCATTAACAAAGAAGAGATTTATTAAGCATTGAATTGCAAAATCAATCCACCATTAATAAGTTTCTTTTATGAATAAGTAGTAATTTTTTCAGAGTTTTTGAAAACATATAGTTAATAACAATTATTAAAACACTGACTGTACCAAAAATGTACTTATTGATGGTGAAAAGAATTGAAATTTATTTCATGTTTATGCATTCAAATTAAAAAATGATTAAAAAAGAACAGATCCATTTTTTCCTTCATTTCCTGCCAGATGTCAGCATCAAAACGGAGCAGTTCCAAATGTGACTCCTCAGGTGTCCACACAAAGAAGTGACACCACTTCAGCCCAGTTACTCCTAACTGTGTCATTATCTGGTGGAAGTATTTGTGTATTTCTTTCAGATGGTAACCATTTTCATCCTTAGACAAGTAAACACAATCAGCTAATGAATTGACTGGACACTTGATTTCCAGCAAACCATGAGGAGGATCCAGGGAAGGGCAGAACACTTTCCTGTCTGGGGTGGCCGCTAACCAAGGTGACCATGGGCTAATCACAACACCACATGGATATATGTTTACCTCCTCATCCATTGCCTTTAATGAAAACAAATTATGATTATGAAAGGTTAACACAAAATTGGTGAAGAAAAATATTTTATGAATTTAGTGTTGTTCACAGGACGAAAAACCACCTTTAAGCAAGTCCTTAAAGGTGGCTTAAAGGTGACTTAAAGGAGCTTAAAGGCTATACAACCTTTAAGCCGCCTTTAAGTCACCTTTAAGCAAGTGCTTATAGGTCCTTAATGTCCAAACTTCTTTAAGCCACCTTTAAGCATCTCTTTACACTGCCTTTACACTGTCTTTAAGTGGCCTTTAAGTCAATATTGATCAAGCTGAACAATAAAAACATATATTAAATGTAAAAGCTCTTTTATAGAGATGGGAGGGGGTCATCCGAGTGATAATATAATTTCCAAGGAAGGGGGGGTGTTCCAGGCGGTTTTAATCGTCGCTCCATTAAACACAGATCGCTATCATCAGCACCGCGCCGATGGACACAGATTGCCGTTATAAAATTCTTTATAATTTTTGGGGGGTTTCAAAATTATTGTAGGGATGAGCGCAGTCTCTGTATCTTAATATGTGCATAAAACTAATTAAAGTATGTTTGTTTCCTATTATAAATTAATCGGCGAAAAAAAAATATATATCTCTCTCTCTCTCTCTCTCTCAGTTCATCCGGTTATTAAACAAAATAAAGATAATGAACCAAAAATGCATGATTTAATTTGTTAATCGGTTTAAGGTTTGTATTTTTTTTGGTCAATTTTCATTATTTCTAACTCTAGATCTGCTAGATACATGTTAAAGATGAAAAGACTCTCAACTGCCTTTGTTATATCGGGCAGGATATTACTGCTTTGTTTGTCTAGACATAGTTTTGTTCGTTTGTGTATATCTAATTAGAGTCTATTGTTTGTCCAACTTAAGAAAACCCCTGGAACTAACACAGAATATACAAGATATACACAACAGTTGTGTCGTGTGCCCAGGTGCATGTTTGTGTATATCTAATTAAAGTCTATTGTTTGTCCAACTTAAGAAAACCCCTGGAACTAACACAGAATATACAAGATATACACAACAGGTGTGTCGTGTGCCCAGGTGCACGTCAGGGTTTCTAAAGGCGTCGAATCTTAGTATGTACGAGTATACGATAAGTCTAATGAATAAAAGTTAATTTACATTTGTATTTTATTTTCAAAGTATTATTTCCTAGCTCTGGGTTTCAAAGATGTTACGTCTACAAATTAACGATACATGTATGTAAGAGTAAAATCTTGAGGCTAATTAATTAATGTACCGGTGATCATAAATAGGGGTTGATTATTTAAATATATGTATAAGGGTAAATATGTCAAACATACCCGGCCTGGCACATCATACAATTGTATGTACAAGTCATTTGCAATTGCCACATGCAGTAAATACGTCACCGGTAATTGGTAATTTTGTTTGTTATAGAATTGATAGTTTATAAATCATGTACATACAATTACATGTAAATATTTAAACATATTGGAACAGCGCCGCGATCATGAAAACCGGGAAAATGCGGGAAATTGAACAAATACCCTAATAGTTTCAATGCATTTAATAAAAGAAATGATTTCATTTTCTTTCTTACATTTTTATAGCTATAAATAAGATGAACGTATATCTACTCGGTTTAATTTATTAACTACATGTAAGATTAAAAGCCTACTATAGTGAACCTAACGGTTTCCATTAAGGTATAATATATTTTTGTTCACTGAAGACCAAGTTCCGTATTTCATTCTAAATACATGCATGCATTTGATTTATAAATTAGATATAATTGATTGTTACAAACTGAATGGTTTGTCAAAATCTTTTCAAGTAAACGCATTCAATACAGTGATTCAATATCCACTGATACATGTATAAAGGATATAAAAACGCACATATAAATGTAAGTTGCCGTGGCGCAGAGGGTGTGTGGTGATGCTAGTAAACTAAGGGTCCCGGGTTCAATTCTCGCCGTGGCCGGTTTTTTTTATGTTTTTTTTTTCATTTTTCTTTCTAGAACAAAAACCGTTTTAATACCTTTTCTTTCATAAAGTTAATACATTTTGATGGAAATTAAGCACAATATCAAATTAATTTTTTTAATGGCTTAAAGGTGGCTTAAAGGTGGCTTAAAGGTAGCTTAAAGGTGGCTTAAAGGTGGTTTAAAGAAGTTTGGACATTAAGGACCTATAAGTTGTCCTTAAAGGTGGCTTAAAGGTGGCTTAAAGATAGTCTTTAAGCTGCCTTTAAGCCATCTTTACGCTTTCTTTAAGCCACCTTTAAGCAATACATATAGCTTAAAGGTAGCTTAAAGGTGGCTTAAAGATCGTCTTTAAGCTACCTTTAAACACCTTTAAGCTATCTTTAAGGAGGACTTAAAGATGGTCATTCATCCTGTGGTTGGTACATTATTTACCTGAACATAAGCTAGAGCAGCAGTAGCTTCGCATGCTAACCCATGTCTCATGGCAGATGTCAGAACCTTGCGGCTTGTCTTTAGTCTGGCAACAAGTGGTTCAGGATCTATGAAAAGTAATTGCAGTGTACAGTTCAGCATTATTATACCGCATACATAGATAATATTAGCATTTTGATGGAAAAGATACAGATATGTTATTTTTTTCTTCATACATATTTAACCATTGCATAATAAATTGCCAATTATTTTTAAAGTTCGTTTTATTGTATCATGCTAATATATTTTCCTTTTCTTCTGCGGACAATGTCACCTGCTACCGAAGCAGTTATACGATCCTGACGAATCTTGTGCCACTTTGGGTCCTCTGATTGTAGTCGGGTGGCTTCTTCTATCTCGCTGGCCTGGACCTCAGAGATTGAGAGCGACTCCAGTTTCAATGTTCGACTGTGGTCCAACACTACAGAAACACTATTACGCATGACATTCCTCACCGGTAAAGGTGGAAAGTCTTCAGCATCCATGATGTTCAGCATGTAGTCGCTGTGAAGTTTCTGTTGTGTTGCTAAAGAAGATCCCTTTGGTAAATTTCCAATCTTTGTGCCGACATCTTTCTGTTGGTGTTCTGGATCTACCACTGACAAAAAAAGACAAGATTTATCAATGTTTGAAAGGGCAGAACACAGTTCCTCCAGTGGTAGGCACTCGGTGTTGATGGGATTATACAATGTAGACTTTATTCCCTTGGTTGGTTTCCTGGGGTTGCTGGGAGAATATCCCATTACTGTGACATCAGTGGAGGCACTTCCGCCGATCTTCTCCCCTAAAATTGTGAATGACTAGCATAAACATGTACATAATCAAATCTTACACAAATTGATATAAAATATTTATATCCATATTAAGATATTGCATGTTACATGTAGGTATATACTTGTATATATAATTTTATTTATATATTATTTTTTAATTATTTCAACAATTGTTTTTGAAAGGGGGATGGGTGCAGGTCTAGGTAATAATAAATTGTATATACCTCTCGGAATATGCCAAGTTTGAGGCAAGGATGTCTTGGCAACATCTGTAGGAACCGCCTTAAGGTTGGACGCTTTCATGTGGGCTAAAGAATAAAGAAGGCCCACAATGTGTCCACATGATCCCGAGGTACCAATGGCACAGGAGCATTTGCTGTCTTCCCTTCCAAATACTGGCCCCTTCTTTATTACTACCTGTGAATCATATCATATATATTATTGTCAAAGTTTGAAAAAATAATTGTATTCTTGCTATTTAGAAATGACAAAAACTTATAAAGCAGTTTGTTCCTAGTGTTACTGTTTTAAGTATACAGATATGCTTACTTAAATTTGCAACTGTATATATTTAATGATGTTAATTATAAAAACCTCCACATCATGAGGGGTCTCATTCTTCTTCTGAGATCTGAAGCACTTCGCTCTTACAAGACACCCATCAGTACCATCCAAAGCGTACACTAAAAATTCAAAGTCATAATTGATTTAGACTACATCAGGTTGTAAGTACACATAATATCATCTTTATATAATTAAACTGACGTTCGTGCAACCGAATCCAGGTATGTTATATGGATATTGTCAACAACCATTGCAATGCTTAGGCTATATATTTGTGTGTAAATTTGTGCGATATCTCTGTATCTATTAAGTATTTACGTGTTTCACACGGCCGGAGATTTTTGTCTGTTTATAAACAAAGTACATGTAACTTAGATTTGTTTACATGTCGTACAAAACCGAAAATAGGCAATTACCTCTTACATCTGTGACGTATTTTTCACTGAAGTATTTGTAGCCCTTGGTGATTGCTTTTGCTCCATCACTTTTGCTACACTTTCGAACAATATCTTCCACAAAACCGAACGTAATAGTGGGAACAACAGACAAATCGCGCGAAGTTGATTTTACTTTCACTTCATCAGCCATGATTGTTGTTACCGACGCTAGCCTCGTTTTGGATGCGATATGAATATTCATTACGATCTCATTAAGAAAGGAGTAACGTTGTTCTGTCACGCTACTTTCGCTCTGGGTGATTGATAACTCTTAGGCCAAAAAAAATTAATCATTAGTTTCTCGGGCCAAAATTTTGAAATATTGATGAGGCAGGCAGGTTTTTTTTTTGTTTTTTTTTTTTTCATACGACAAAATTTACAGTGACGGTAATCCATATTTTATGATTTATTCATCAAGCTGATACATTGGCAAAGTTTAAATATTTCCTTTAAATTGTTCTTTTTAGTTTAAACTGTCTCTGTTTCCTTTTCAAAGGTTGAGTTTTTGCAGATGAACAAACATGACAAATGGTTTGTGCCCCTGCTTCATTTTGCAGTCCATCTTTCCCCTCCACAGTAATAACACAAGTCTGAACTGAAATGGGGGACTTCTTATGGCATTTCACTAGTTGAATTTGCCATATAAAAATTTATCAAATAAAGCATTCTTATTAATCTTCATTGCCTTGAGGGCTGAAATCAAGGAAAAGTAAATAAGTCATCAAAAAATTCTCAAGCAATAGAACTGTCCTTTATTCCTGCTACTAGGCAATATCACAGAGGCTTCAATTTCTGAAGATAACAGAAAAATTTCAGTGGTAGTGTTAACAAGGACCAACATAGGGCAAACTTAGTTTTGGGAGACTCAACTTCTGAAATTTTCCCTCACCAAAAAATAGGGAGAAATCAGGTGGACTTCCATTCTCTGACAATGGCATAATGCTAATGATAATACATGTATACACAGATTCAACCTTAATTTAAATTGGATCAGAAGCAAGTCAATAAAAAATAAAATAACTCCTAAAAGAATTAAAATCTTATCCATTTTTTTAAATTTAATATATTAGGTGTATTCATACATTTTGTAGATGATATGTATTGGCTAAATGACAAATAAACCAGTCTATGTGTTTCAGTGTATTTTGGAGGTATTAGTCCAACCCTTTGACCCAATTACAACCGTCATATAGGCCTTCTGTAAACAAACGATTTTATGATTATTTTAGCATTAACCTGGCACTCTGAGTTATTAACTAATTACGAGTTACCAACTAATTATAATATCAGCACCTAAAGTTAAAAACATCGGTTATTCAGTGCACAGTATGTGGTTGCACCAACCGTATTTATAACCTCTGAAGATAAGACAGTCGCTAGTTATTAATTACAACAGGGGTTAACTTAGGCTATGAAAATGTCTTTTGAATTAGATAATTATAATTTTATTGCATTCGGGGTTAACTTTCACGATCGTGAAATCAGAATACAGCATAACTTCAACCTCACTTTCTGAGGAAATTCTGGCGAAGTTACCGACCACAAAGCGAGTACTTATATTTACATAAACTTGTATTTAGCCCAAGTAGCCCCTTAGGTTTGTCACTGGGTAGATGTGTCGGATAAAATAACGTTTTCACTGACAGAGACAAGCATTTATTCTGAGCGTTTGTTTACATTGATTCCATAAACCGATAATGATAAGATATGAAAAATCCGGAAAAATAACGATAAAAAAGTTTGATGCGGCGATAATTTTACTGATGCGGCGGTGCCTGAGAAACAAATCTTTAATTTTTTTTGGCCTTACTCAGAAATTTCGATTGATAACTCGTAAACAAAGTTGATTATAACATTGATTTAATGAAATAATAATTTGTAATAGTATTAATGGTTTGGAAAGGACATGCATTTTTTATTTTACAGAAGTGTGCAATCTATGATAAATATTTTAAGTTTTGAACGAATTTTGTCATAATGTATGCCCCCCTCCTTTACAATGATGTAATTTTATCTAAGTTTTTGCATGAGAATTTGACCAATTCATATGACTTTGCATTTGATTTAATCTGTTACAGTGAGGCATATTTGTGCAAAGGTTGAGGAAATTCTAATGGATGTTAGCATTTTAAAATGATATTGTGAGATTTTAAAAGATTAGTGCGAATGTTTCTCGACTTGTTGCAATACTGCTGTTGTCGTAGGCAAAATCCTATCGTGAGCCCTGGACCGGTAAATGTCCGAGTAAAAATAAACTGGCGACTTCGAGAGAACAATGACGTATATCTCCGCTATTTAAAGACTCATCAACTTGAAAATCGGCATGAGTGTATGTATCTTAGACACTACTTTTCTGAAAAATACATGCATATTGCAAGTGTTTTAAAAAATAATTGATGTATTAGGCTTTTGAAGCAAGCTGGTAGTTTTTTTTTTATCTGGGTCAGAGTTTGGCCCCTTTCTTTATTTATTTCTTTATTGAAATTAATGTTAAAACGGGCTTGGCTCCTGTGGCCATTTATGAGAGCTTTTTCTCCATCAGATCCACGTATTTTTACCATGTCAACTTTAATATATCCAGAAAGGGTTCTTTCAAAGCATTCATAGTCAGTGGTTTCTCGTTTGAGATGCATCATGCAAGGACCAAGTAAAAGAGGGTGTCTGCCAGTGTCTCTGATGACAAACATTGGGTGCCTGTATGTGGTACAGGTAAGATAAAATCCTCCAAGATTGAATGTTGAATCTATGCCTTAAATGGAATCTGAATTGCAGCAATATTTTTTCACATCAAGGAGTTTCTGTTCTGTTGCAAAGAAGCACCCAGCATGACTATTTTCTTTCATTTCAAAACTTCGTGCAAAGTTGCCCTCCACAGACATTTTATAATTGCATAAAAATAAGTGGTACATTTTCCTCCACCAGTATGGTATTTTCTAGAGTTGCTGCTATTGATGTTGTAAATTTGAGTTCTGTCTCTTGGTATATCTGATGGGGATTTAAAACCAAGAGATCCTCCTTTCTCACTGCAACAACTTTTTTCGGCTGCATATATAAAAATTTTTTCTTCATTTCTGCAATTGTGCTTGGTTTCTGTCTGATGAAAGGATTATCTTTCATTGAATTTCCATGTAGAAAAATTTACAGGACAGGTACATTTCCATCTTGGAAATAATACTGTATAATTATATATCTGGTGTTGTGTCCTTCAGAGTCCTTCATTGTGTACACAACTTTGTAAAAGTTTGGTGTTCCGGTATGGATGTAATAACTTTTTCTGAGTTGAAATACACATGTCTGTTGGACTGATAACCTCTTTCTGTCTTTTTTATGTATAAGTTTGATCCTGACGGCCTTCTCCAGAGTCCATTAACATCCACAGTCAGATCTGAAAATCTTCTTATATTATCAGTATCAACTAAAAATGTGGCATTCTCTTTACACTGTAAAGGAACAGTTTGACATACATACTGAGTATAGGAACTACTTTAAGAAGAACATCGAAATCTTCTGCAGCTCCATATCCACCAATTTTTCTGGACAATATTGGAAAATATTTGAAGAATTCTGTTAAATTTTCTTCTTCATCAGATGACAAAGGCCCAAATAATTCAAAACACTTTCCCACATTTTGCTCTTCAAGTCTAATGGTCTAAACTTCAGTTCCTGTTATTTCTTTTGAGAAATCTCCAATACTTTCTTCTTCATCCAGACAAATGACAGTTTTGGTACTCCAAAGGAACTGTTCTTCGTTGTTGCTTTTTTTTTCCATTTTTCCCTTTGGACTCTCTTTCTCTCCTGTTTTCTTTAATTTCCGTTTTGTTAGTTTAGGTAGGTCATCCCTTAAAATTGAAATGATAAAATTAGTCAGAAAATACATTATACAAATGTTAGTATTGATAAAACAAAAGTAAATTCTCCAGCAAGTCAAAACTTGAACTGTCCTAATGTGGCTAATATCACTGCAAGGCTAATTTAAAATGGAACAAATTTGAATTTAATGAACTAAATTATATAATTGAATCATAAAAAGATAGGTGAGCTAGACCTGTTACCATCACTAAACACAAAAGTAGATTACTTCACCATTGGTTGTTTCTGAATCGATTAACCATTAATAGGAGGGCACAGTAGTGCATTGAAATTGCAATGGGGTTAGGGTTGTGGTCTCAATTCAGAATGGTGAATCTACAGAGGGCTTTATACCGGCACTGGCATAACTCATTTAATGTGCTTAAGTCATTCTTTATTTCCTGTAATTTCAATTTTGATGTGAAAATAAGAAATCAGTAGAACCACTGGCACTGTTTGGTAGCAATCATATCTAGAACTTTAAAAGTAAAATTATTGACACACAACAACCAATGGCAAACGGTCACCTGTGGGACTCAGGTTGAATAAAAACAGAAAAATTGACCAAATTGTGACCATGCCCCTTTATGGACGCTTAAATAAAACACAATTGTTGTATTGTTGGAATAAAAATTGCCTGTATACTAAATTTCAATATGTGCACCCTCTGAGAAGAAAATGAGCGGAAACTGCAAATAACTGGAAATTTTCTACGTCCAAGAGCCATAACTCAGTCGAAAATTGCTCGATCGTACCCAATATCGAACTTGACTTAGATATTATCATGATTAAACTGTAAATAAATTTCATTTCAATATGTTCATCCTCTGCAAAGAAAATGAGCGCAAACTGCAAATAACTGGAATTTTTCTACGTCCAAGGGCCATAACTCTGTCGAAAACTGCTCGATCGTACCCAATATCGAACTTGACCTACATATTATCATAATAAACCTATGTACTAAATTCCAGTTTAACTTGACCTTTATATTATCATGATAAACCTGTATATCAAATTTCATTTCAATATGTTCATCCTCTGCAAAGAAAATGAACGGAAACTGTTGGTGGACTGACAGACAGCAGCAAAGCAATATGCCCTCCCTTCTTCGAAGGGAGGCATAAAAAGAAGTGGAAGCAAAAACTAGGGACATAGTATAATACCTTAATATGGTTAAGCTTATATACACATGTAATGGTTCATTCTTCATGGAAGGTGTGTAGCAATAATCTTAAACTAATATGACAGAAGTCGATGATGAAAGAATATTTATAATTCAAGTCACTTAAACTATGTACAATACGTCAAGGTAGAATATCACAGGGGTGAAACTAACACGAACTATTTCAACACGGGAAAACATTAGCTAAATTATAATTGCAGTGTCTTATGCAGATATATATCCGTTGAGACCGATTTTGCATGTTAAATAATTTTGTACCTTTAATATATACTCACTTACTTTAGAAAAATATCACACATTTATTCAAATTTTTGGCTCATATGCTCAATAAGGTCACATAGGTATGCATTTCATACATTATGCATCTTCAATGCTAATTGATAAAATAAGCCATGATTAAAACTCATCAATCAAAACAGAGAATAAAACAGTTTAGGAACAAACTACAATAAAGTGACAAGAGACCTGGCGTCGATATGTATTTAAAAAGGAAGAATATCCATTAGCTGCACAGTATAACAGAAATGAAGGTTCCAGTGTTACTTGCCGTGTTGTGTCTCACTATTGGATATGGACACAGTTGTTAATGTCCCAAGATTCCGACCAATGGCTGTAAATCCCAATATTGTAAGATTTGTTTTTATTTCACATCTACTTTTTGTAATAAGTCTTTTTAAACAAAATCACATTAAAGGATTATATCGTGTAGATAATATACAGAGTTTATGTAAATAATACTGTGAACGTAAAGTATTTTCTAATTATTTTCTTTGGTTTTCTTTTAAGTTCGTCAAACAGATGAAATCAAATTATTTTAAATCGAAAGCAAATTGACCCTCTCCTAGTGTCATCACATGGGCTCTTTGAGGAGTACATGTTAGACAGCAGGTGTAGGTTAGAAATCGTAGTCATATAGTATTAGTTTTTAGATCTCTACAACATAATGACTCCACTATGTAATTATACACTTGTACATTGTATTTAACTTCATACAATACCTTTTGGTTCTGATCTAAGTTAAGGACTACCTTTAACAGTGGTTATGTATTCAAAATATTGATACAAAGAGATTGAGATGCAAAATTATATGGATAAATTTTGAAAATTGAGGAATATATTCAGTTTTTCTTGACCATTGTGAGAAATGAATTGAACTGTTGTCTTTTTTATATTCTTCCTTTCGACATCTTGGCAAATCATATATGGCATTTTCCATGGACAAATCAGACTCGTATCTCATACATAAAGTGCCTTTTGTCAAAGATTGTGCAGACAACGTTTCTAGGTCAAATGACAAAATAATTTTGTACCTTTTTAAACGTTAATTATGCTTGTTTGAATCAAAGATACATGTGCTTTTCGACGACTACCACACCACCGTTAGCAAATGTCGTTTGTTTTCCTCATAGGGGGTTGACGAAGACTTTTAAAAAGTTGTAAAATTCTATATTTCGAAATTTAGAAAGAAAACTAAACAACTAAAAATTCTTTGCTTTTTAGCCCATTGTTATCAGTTAAGATCTTGCTTTGAACAAAGATTAAAATTATCATGAGGTTATTCATTAGAAATGTTTGTGTGTTGACCTTGCATTGTTTGATTTTATTACAAGTCGTCAGTCGTATTTCGCCAATTGAATAAAGAACAGCTTTACGATTTTGGGTGTTTACAACCATAGTAGTTTATTGGTACATTGAAAAGTTATATTATTGATTTTCATTAGAACATACTTTGTATTATATGAAATCTTGTTAAAACTCATCATAAAACTCATTTTTATTTATACATGTACTTTACAGAAAGAGTGTTTTTTTTTCAAAGGGGCTCTTTTGATGACCATAAAAACTGTCCCTAAACGTCTTTTAACCAAAAGCACTGTCGGTGAGCCAGAATGAATCAAGGGGAAAGAATATATGATCCGGACAAGGATTTCATCTTAGTTTTTCTCGTAGCTTCGATGTAAAATATTATCTTAAGATCACTGCACACCCTCTTCCCACTATGTTCCCGTAGGTGACAAATGTGCAAGATTTGGTCAAGAAAGTATATAATATGCTCATCACTTAATATTTGGTTTGTTCTTTTATTTGTTGTTATTGTTTTAGCAATTCTTGGCACTGTACTAGGAGCGCTGCCAATCGGAATACCTCCTGAAGACGAGAGAATCTACACAGTTTTTGTGCATAGGATTTATAAGGTTTTTATAAATCTCCAAACTATCCCTTAGTACTGATATAAAGCTAACGAAGGCGTTAAAGGTCTTCTATTCATATTGTGTGTTACTTGAAGGTTGATCACATTTTTAAAATGAAATTTTGACACAGTCAAACAGATCATACAGCCACAGTATTCTACCAGTTTAATCAAATTTGACCTTGTTTTCGCGTCAAGGTCACTACCCTTTTCCTCATCTTAATTTTGATTTTTTTTTATGCTTCCAGTATTAAATATTTATGATATTTTACAAATTATCAAGACCTTATATAAAAATAAAGCTCAACAGAAAAGCTTTTATTTTGACCATGTAAAAAAAGAAATTCCCATTTGAGTGATTTTTTTCACACTTTTTTTCATAAAAGAAACGATTAACAAAACAAATAAAAATGTACTATGATAGGCAACTCATATTTTAAAAACATATTCTGAAACCCAAGTATCTTATTATTAGTTCACACAAGTTGAAAAACTCCAACATTAATTAAAAAAATGCTAATTATACTCATAGATCTACGGCAGTTCTGAATTGCAAAACCATTTGATATTTTCCTACGTAAATATTCGGCCAAAAACTTAGTCCTTGTTAGATTCTAAAAAAAAGAAAAATATTTTATTTTATTTTCCTTTCATATTGATTTAATGAACATTTATTCGAATTAACTTTTGACAAGTCAAAACCCAGAAAAACTCCTTCCTTAATGCTGACATGAATTCATACATGTTATGAACTTTTAACAAATGGATCATGAATACCGTTTACGAAAAAGAAAATTTGTGTTTGCTGTCACATTTATAGTTTTTCTCTTGTTTCAAGTGTGATTCAACTTTAGCATGCAGGAACATTTAAAACATTTGGATGAACAAGTTTGAAACGAACCATCAATTTATTTAGAACACTTATGTTGCTTGTGTAAAAGATATAGAACATTAATCTTCAGGCAGACCAACCACTCCCTTTCATAGTACAAATACGCGCATACGTGGAGGGACACCGCTGTGGTTTACTTTTGACTCCCGGAAGTCAATATGTGATATCCGGTAGGATTCAAGTTTTGCGTTTTCTTTTACATGCCATCATCAGCAATAAAAGAAACAATAAAAATATTAACCAGATGAAGTTAATCTTATTATAGTTGAATTACTTTTACAATATAATATAAATTCAATGATCAGTTTTCTTACTTTGAATTAAACGATGTATGTATTTGTAAATTGAGTTCATGCATGATAGATAATAAAAATGCGATAAAGTTTTTTTCACTGATCTATTAATAAAATCTTCAGGATCCTATAGTGGTTTCACGTTAAGGACAAACCATTGTCTGTACACTCGTCTCTTTAGCCTGATTCCTCCCATTGAACAAATGAATCTTGATTGCCCTAATCGTCATATTCATCGTTATTAAACCCGATTAAAGTTGGTAAGTGATTAAACAAAAGTTGTCTGAATATGATTAACTATAAGTTTTTGAAATGGTTTAGCTGGAAAAAAATTGCGTCATGGCTTCAAATTATGTAAATGTTTTCATTAATGGCTATACACTAAAGGGTTCGTAAATTTGGAACTATTTTTCTTTTGCAGAAAGAAGAAAGAGAAAATGGATTATTAGTTACTTTTTCTTTGCCAATAAAACCAAGCAAATCAAAGAACACAAATGCAGGTTGTTGCTTTATATGCAGTTTGTTGCTTTATTATAAAAAAAGTTTTACTGGAAAATCCTTCTAGGAGTGATTAAAATTACTCAACTATGTACGTGATTAAAAGAAGGGTTTCCCTTTAGAAAGCTTGATCCCTGTACAACTATTACCCAATCAGGCATCATATATACTTTTAAAGTTTAAGGGACTTTGGCATGATTTGACTTAAAATTGTTAAATTTTTGTTTCCATTCTCAATGTTCATACTGATAAATATAGAAGTTTAAAATGCTGTGTCAAATATCAAGATATAAGCAAGATACAGAGTTTATAATTCTTTGTTTTGTAAACAAATCTCGAATAATTTCATTTTTTTTTTTACATATGTGTTGTATTGGTGAAAGTTTCAATCAAATGTATCTATCTTTTGTTGATAAAAGTATTTATGAATATATTGAATTAGTTTAAATTGCTTTTTACATGTCATTTTGTGTACGAAATGGCAATTCTCTACATTACATTTTCTGTAAACAACTATAAGACTTGAGCTTTGTTTACATAACAATCAATTCTTACCCCTGTATCTCGCTTGTAACGTGCTTTTAACATTCGATATTTTGGTAAATCATGTAAAATGCACCAGTAAACCATTTTATACATAACAAAGGCACCTCTATGCGGAGCATCCCCTCGCGACACGAGTTATATTGTGTGGGGATGCATTATTTAGGAATATATTGTAATGTAAATGAAAATGAGAAAACCACATTCTACTAACCCTCCATTCCTTCAAAAACTACGTTTTCTTTACCTGTACTAGATCTAAGTCCAAAAAATATCAAGTTGTTGATTTGAACTGCTTACTTTCACTTTGGTTTCAAAGAAGTGAAGCGGAAGTAGTTATTGTCAAATCGTACATAAGATTTCTGTGTAAAATTGTGTTATTTTAACGATATATCAAAAAGTACTCAATTAATTGACTTGAAAACTACCAGGCTTTGTCATTTTACATGTATCATGCCAAATAGGTATACGAAGTTTGATAAATTTCCGTGCAAGGATTTTCTTTAACTTGCTTTCAAGCTAAACACACATATACACCCAGCAGCGATGCTATATCCCCTTTGCAACAAGTTGCGCGAGGGGATAATAACAAACATTCAAAAACACATTAATATGGAACGCCATGGCTGCCTTATAGCATTAAACTATAGTTCTATTATGTCAATTTGTTATTACACGATGTCAATATCATTACATGGTGGTAATATATCTTTACGTTTAGTCAAGTCATTATAATATGATGTCAAAGACCCATTATGTGATGTCAACATATCTTTACACGATGTCAACTTTTTACGCCGTGATGGGAAATTATCCTTACAATGTGTCAACATTTAATAACGAGGTGTAAATTTATTCTTATTTGATGTCAAAATATGATGACATTATGTCTACAATATATGACATGGGGCAAATATTACCTTCCGTTGTCATTTTTTCATTACATGAATTGTTATCTTTGTCCTATTGCATTAAACTACAGCTATAATATGTCAATTTGTTATTACATGCTGTCTAATATACCATAACGTGGTGTTTATACATCTTTACGCTTGGTCAAATCATTATAATGTGATGTCAAAAACCTATTAGGTGAAGCCAACATACCTTTACACAATGTCAACGTTTTACGCCGTGATGGATATTTATCCCTACAATGTGTCAACATTTAATAACGGGGTGTAAATTTATTCTTATTTGATGTCAAAATATGATGACATTATGTCTACACTACATTACTTGGGGCAAATATTATCTTACGTTATGTCATCACGGCATTTCATGATGCAAACATTGTATTACTTCAGGTAAAGATTTTCTTACTCTTTGTCTCTACTGTATGACGTGATGTAAATTTATCCCTACGATAAGACAACACTATATTATATACCCTTATATTTTGTCTAAACTGTATAACAATTTGTAAATGCATCGTACCATTAAGGCACTATTCATTAACTTGTTATCAAAACTTTATTACGTGACTTATAAATACTTTACATTTCGTCCAATTTTTACGGTAATATGTGAGATAATCTTTACAAGAAGACAGTTCTATATTTTTATGAGGTCAATATGTTTCAGCATGATCGATATCTCGAATTTTCATTTACTGGTGTTAAGTTTTTAAAGAATTTGTTAAATTGTGATCACATTATGTTAATGACTATACCGATCTATACATGTATGTACATGCGCATTTAGAAACGATTTCTGAATTTTCCATGCACTGAGAAAAATGAAGGAAATTCTACTCAAACTAGGATTCAATAGCCTTGTTTTGCGGTTTAATGAGAAAAAAATAACACCCGATCTTGTCTGTAAGTATGTTCACCTTCAGACATTATGAAATTAAGACTAGAATGCCTAAAATACGGAAGCCTTGTAAGCATGCGAGGCTCCGATTTCAAAATTCGTTATGAAATTGGAGAAGAAGTTCTTGAAAATCTGATGGAATTGGGATTTGCTATATCAGATATGTCAAAACTATTATCGGTTTCCGAAAGGACAATTTACCGAAGAATGACACAGTATGGTCTAAGAAGCCAATGTTACACGGATATTTCTGACGATGCGTTGGACGAATGTTTGGGAAATGTTCTTGTACAATTTCCTCGTTGTGGTGAAAAGATGATTAGGCAACTTTTAGTTACAAAAGGAATATAGGTAAACAGAAAATTGTAATTCGACCGAGACTTACAGTATCTTAAATTTATTGATTAATTATTGATAAGTACTTTATAAATGGCCAATTTATCAACACTTAATAAAAAAACCTATTGAAATGAGAAAAAATAATAAAAGACTTTATACTTCACATTCAATATATATGTTTAAATAGAATATACTAGATGAAGGTGACTTATCATTTTTCTCATTTTCTCGGCACGCGAATTAAAGCTAGTTTAAAATATAGTTTCAATTACAGATTACAAGATCCCGTCTACGATATGCATTACTAAGAATTGACAGCGATGGAATTGAACAACGAAAGAAGAGGCGCCTACATAGGAGAGTTTACAGCGTTGCTGCTCCAAACCATCTTTGGCACATGGACACCAATCACAAATTAATCAGATGGAACTTAGTTATTGCTGGAGGCATTGACGGCTTTAGTCGATTTGTGGTCTTTCTGAAATGTGTCGACAATAATAGAGCAGATACCATTTTCACCTGTTTTGAATCCGGTGTTCAAAATTACGGAATACCATTACGCGTGCGTTCAGACCGGAAAATCTTACAGTAGCTGAATAAATGACAAGAGTTCATGGATCTGATGAATCTATTATAGTTTGAAAAAGCACGCATAACCAACGAATAGAAAGATCACCAAAAACAGTAACAATTGGCAATATACTTTTTAACAAAAAGTTAAAAATGTAAAATTGTACACGGACAACATACTAGGATGACGGATAAAGACCCAGCTATGGCAATGAGGGACTCAGTTGACCTAAAAACAATCATTTTGTTTCCTATACAGTGACAGTACAGTAGAATAAAAGGGTTTTTTAAATTGCAATTATTTTTATAGTTTCTACTCAAAATATATATCCTAGGAAGGGCATGAACATTTCCTCTCTTAGATGCTTCACAAAAGTTTGATCATGCAAGGGAATTTTTGATAATTACAGAAAAGAAGAAGAAAATGTTCTAAAGTTATAGACAATGATGGACAAATATGTCAAATGAGTGAAATCAAATTGCAAAAAAATTGAATTATTCATAGTTTGACATCTCTCTCTATCTGAAGTTACCGTATGATGTTCCAAAATGAAATCATTTTAATCCAAAGTAACTGTTGGAAAAAGAATAATCATAAAAATCAAACAAAACATCAGTAGTAGGAATGTCCTCAAGTTTCTCTGGAATGAAAAGATTTAATTTATTGATGCAAGTGTTGGAGGTAGGTAGAAGTGAAGTTCCAGACAAGACAAAACATGAAGATGGGGGGAGTGCATATCCAAGTATTGGTTCCTCATCTGCTCCGGTAACAAACTGCAATATACTGTTCAACGTTACATTGCCTCTACGACCACCTGAAAATAAAGTTGTAATGCATCAAGACTGAAATTTCTGAAAAGCAAAAATATTTTTAAAAATGGAAGGAAAGTAAGCAAGCTCCAATGCAAAATAAAAACAAGGGGCCCATGTGCCATATTGCTCACCTGAGCAACAATAGGCATGATAAAATGATTAAAATCAGCTAAATGCAGAGTTTATGAAATCCGCCCGTCCAACCAGCAAAATTGGTAATTATTAAAAATTTCTAGGAATTTTCCTTATCTTATCGATCAAATGACTGGTAATATAACACGACCAAATCAAGAATTTAATTTCTTTACAAGCAGGATTGAAATGTTTGCATACACATTTAATTTAACAAAACGATTCACACTTGACAAGATCTTAGCATATTGTAAGGGTAGGTTAAAGAAGGAAAAAATGGAAGATGAGATACTTAAAATCAGGTCTCAGACAGCTATTATTAGACAGGTATGATTTTCAATTTTTTGTTCATTAAAGAACTATATTTTAATTTCAATTGCAAAAAATGAAACAAAACATTAAAAAACCTTTAATATTTTTTCACAAATTTTTATCCTTCTTATGTTTCGTCATTTAGTTCAACCATACTCCGTAAGCAACATGACTCCTCTCAACCACAAGAAGTAGTAGTCGCCAGTTCACTTTGACTTTCGCTTAACGAGAAAATTACTCAGATTTTAAAATATTTGTAAAACATTTTTACGGAAAAATAGTAGCGTAAATAACTGTATCAATCATCCTGTGCACCAGATAATAGTTATTATTTTTATACAACCTAGCTATGCTTACATTTTGAATTTAAAGAAATTAAAAGTAAAGAGTGGAGGCTAAGGGAAATTTTCTCTACATAAATTGGTCATTTTTTAAACAATTTCGTATCTTTTATTTGAAAGCCAAACATGGACCTCAGACCGGTAAATTTCATCAACTCACCGGTCAACTTGACCAGTGATTTTTTTTTTATTTAAAAAACACAAAATAAAATATCTGCACAATTTGGTATATATACAATACATGCATACATTTCTAACTAGATTCTCATGTGCTTCTCATGAGCTGCTCATGAGCATTTGTTAGAATGTTTGGTACAGGATAAATACATTTAGATCCTGTATAAATAACCCCCCCCCCTTTCGAATATTCTTATGTTTATAATCAAGTCCCTTTTATAACAATGATTTTATAGTCATTCACATGATGAGCATTGCAGTTCTCAAAAAGATTCTAAACAATATTTATATATGGGATATAAATCTACATCAAACTCTGAACCCTTGTGAGGCCCAATAATCGTCCAGGGGCCAAAGATTAAACAATTTAAAAGAATCATGAATATATATAAATGCTTGCATATTAGTAAAAGCATATATAATAACATTTCAGTTTTTGTGAATATTAAAATGTTTTCCTTTGTACAACTGAATCCCCAATGTAGCTCCACACTACTCCTAAAGATTGTGATTTGAACAAATTTGAATCTACACTATCTGAAGTTGCTTTCAATCACTTAAATTACAGTTTTTCTAGGCGAATGTTTTTTAGAAAAAGATTTATATTCAGTAAAACTTCGTTATCTCAAACTAGACAGGACTGTTTAAAAACTTTGAGATATTTGAGTATTCAAGACATTGAGGAAATATTACTTTAAAAATAACTGGTTGGGACTTACAGATCACTTCAAAATGATCTATTGAGATATGATCAGATATCTTAATATTTTCTACTTAAAGATCAATAACTAATATTCAAGTAAAAATTAATAACAATAAATGATTAAAATTAAATGTTTATCCTCCACACACACACACATCCCCCATCAATCCTGGCTGTAAAGATTCAGAGTCTAATCTTACATTCTTATACATTTGTACAGCAACAAATTTTAAATCATTCCTTGATTGGTATTTTTCTCTTGATGCACGTAGAGATTTTGGAAATTGCATTTTAATTTTTAAGGTAAACAAAATGTAATATGTATTCGGGGCAATTGTAAAGTCTCCTTACAAAGCAGGGTCATCATTAGGCCAGGAACTACCCACATGGGTCAAACACTACATATGATTAAGAAAAATACTTTATTATTTCCAGTTCTGGAAAGTCAGGGTGTCTCCAGGGGGGCATAACCTATATACAATTTGATGCGCAATGACACAAAGAGCAAGAATAAATATGCTTTAGGGATGGGAATCTCAAAAGTTATCAAAATAATATATCATCACCTTTCCTATTTCTGGGATACGCTTGTGCCAGGTTTGGTTGATGTAATTAGCCTAGTGGTTCTGAATTAAGTAAAAGCTGAAAGTTTGATAGGTTTATGATAAAAACAATGCCAAAAAGCTGAAAGTTTGATAAGTTTATGATAAAAACAATGCCAACAACAGCGATGGACACATTTTGATCAAAAAAGCTCAGTTGAACAAATAAAGAGAATTTAAGACAAAAATGCTACAATGTAGGTATCATTATGCATTCTAAAGTGGGAGGTCAAACAGATCCTTTCCAATCCAAAGAGATTACATGCAGTCACAAACTTCTTACCGTATACAGACTCAAAGCATCCAGGCCTCTTCTGAGATCATTAATGAAGGTTCTTGGATTTCCACTGTAAAACAATTCTTCCATCAACTGAGGTGTTAAGACTCTGGGAAGTTTTCCATTTTGAATCATGCTTAATGCTGAAATTTATACATCCATATAAATGAGTTATTTATTTCATAAGAATATTTAGTAACGAGGGTAATAGGTACACCTTTAAACATTTCTATGACTCATTATAATATTGTTAAATTGTTCACTCTCCAAAAATAATATCTAATGTAAACTGGCAAATTACCACAAATTCGCTTTCTATTCTTTGAACAAAGAAAAAAACTCTCTCTCTCAATGACTCTCTCCTCTCTCTCACACACACCCCACACCCGCATCAGATATTGCATATCCTATACCCACCCATTATTTTCCCTACAGTTTCATAATCTTCTGACCATTCCCTAACGGGCTGGAAAAATTTTTGCTTCATTTCTTGCAATACTAAAACAAAATACTCCTTTCTCGGTCCACCCAGGTCAACCGATGTCTACAAAATTGAAAATAAAGAAACATCAGTAAATTAAATTATGCAGGATTTTCAATAAGGGGGGGGGGGGCACATTGAAACAGGAGGCACTATTTACTCTACAGTTGGTGATGAGGATTAAAATTACCCATGTTATTGTTGTGTTAACATAAAAATCATCTACTTTTCACAATGTTAAAGAAATACTCTCTTAATTCTTCTAATTTATGTTTGAGACAATCAAGATGCACAGTAAACTAAATTGTTTAAGACTGTTGATATATTTGACAAATAAATATATAGCTTTTTCAATTTTAAAATACATGCATGTATCATTTTTTAACTAAAAAAATTACCTCCCCATAAAACTGCACTTCTAAGCAGGTACGTAAATCCTCTATTGCTTTTATTTCTTCAAATGAAGATTCAATTATTCTATTTCTGTCCACCAATATGAAATTGGTCTTCCCTTCAAGCAGATTAGTCTCATCCACAATATCTAATTTCCGTCCTGTTACTATTTTCTTCTGAAAATAGCGTAAAATTTCAGTGGGATCAAATATTCCATTTTGCGTGCAGTACTGAACTGTTGATTCAACAATATTGGATACTGACTGACCCAGTGTGGTTTGGTTTTCTATGGCACTGGAATTTAAGTTTGGTGCACTGGAGTTATTAACAGATTCAACTTCCAGTTCTGCATGTGTTTCTGCTGATTCAAACATGGCTGTTGCAAATGTGTTATCAGGGGTATTAGGAACTACACTAGTTTCCAATAAAGTTGGAGTTGATACTTCATTAAAAGCCGTGGTGATAGACTCAAAGTCAACATCTGCCTGAATATCCAAGTCTGGTAAGTATCCCTCGTCCACGTCGGAACACTGATTGACATGGTCTCGCAATTCTGTGATGGAGAACAATTTTTGGCAAGTGGAGCACGACTCCTTCAGAGTACTAGGGCCTTCTTCAGTTATAACTTTTATGTTCTTCTGGATTGGCCTAATATATATCTTGGCTTGAGTCCCAATGACTTTTTTGAGGAATTCCACTGACCAAGGACAAGAAATTACTTGCAACTCGCGGCAATTGCTTTGACAATGCAACAGTTCAAATCCCCCAACGTCTTTTAACAGGGGAAAGCCATCTATTCTGGTCAACTTTGCAAATACCGTCTCCTCTGTGTCAATCTCTTGGAACTGAATCTTTATAAAGCCAAATTCAGCATTTTGTAGAGTAAGTTTTTCTGATGTTTTTGGTGGCTTAGTTGCCATTTGATCATCCATGCAAAAGAAATGTCCTGTCCACGTTCTTATAGATCCTTTCTTGTGGCGCTGGCGTGGACCTCCTCTTGTAGGTCGAAATAACTGCATTACTAAAAATTATAAAGAAACAGTCATATTAGTTAATAGCATTTCCTATATAGTGACATACATGTATAATATATATATCTATAAGCAGAGATGGGGTAATGGTAATTTGTAATGGTAATTGAGTGTAATTAATTACATATTTTGATGTAATTGAAAGTAATGTGTAATTGGCCAAATTTTCAATTACATGTAATGGTAATATAATCAATTACTTTCAAAAATGGCATGTAATTCCAATTACTTTTCAATTACACACTGATGTACATATAAATATGAAGCTGCATGTCCACTACCCATTGTTCCCCACACTAACAATGCTACATTTACTAAGGTCAAGTTAGGAAGAGTATAGTTAAAAAGCATTGAACTATTGTTATATAAATCATACTAAAATAATTTCAAAATGATTTTTTTCATTGAAATGATTCAATATTTAATCATGAGTTTCCCAAATTTAATTAAGTACATGTATTTGATGATTTGCTTGATTTTTTTTTTAAAAAATACTTATTTCCCTTCTTATTAGAATAATTAGTGGGTCAATTATCATTGAACTATTTTAAAAAATCACCACTGCTTAACTTAAAAACAAAATCAGTTTTATCTAAATTATATACACTTTCAAGTCATGCTTTGTAATTGATAGCCTAAAATACATAGAGCTAAAATACAATACATGGCTTCAAAAGGGTTTTAGTTTTTGATACCTTACCACAGGGTAAGTTCCCATAATGCAAACATTTGATAATTACACGTAGGTACAGAACAACAGATGTGAACTGTGTTTTACTAACAACAAGGGCACCGCGAAGCGGAGCATCCCCTCGTGACTTGACTTGTTGTAGGGGAAAATGCATTATTTAGGAAAATACATGTACATTTTTCAGATCAAAATTCATCACATCAAAATAAATATCACATAAGTATTCCTAAAAACCACTTTTTCATTATATTTATTTTATCCTAATCCCGAAGCTTTATGGTGTATAAATTGGGGAAAGGGGGGGGGGGTTACATGTACATGGTTGCGCAGTTTTCTAATCCTAGCAGAAACTCAACACATGTACACATATGCTTTAAAGTTAAATAATTTTGATTTATTAAGTGACATTCATTTTAATAGAAGCATACATAAACGGTCCGTATATATTATGAAGTTTAGCGATCTGTAGTCTGCTCTGATGGACAATTCTATTTCTCCTTTAAATCCATTCATTACTTTCCAAATGAAAGCTGAATACTATGATACTAGTAAATAACAACACATTGTGTGGAATTAGCAACGACACGCTGCAGTTATTTAATATTTGGCATATTAAATGTACACACACATAATTATGGCATAAAGTTGGATCACATGATTTATTTATTTTAATAAAACAATTCTGAAAATTTAAACTTTCCGCTGTACGTGTCGTCCTAAACTGGTATTTAACACCTGAGTAATTCTTTATATAGCCTTGCTAATAAACCGGTTCTTAAGAACCAGGTGACACAAACAGGTATTCGAATGAAAACCTTATATATCCGGATAATTAATTCATTATTATACCAAGTAGAAATTGATTTCTGTCTAATTCGTCCCTCAAACGAAAGAAATCATATTTCTCCTTTAAATCCATTCATTACTTTCCAAATGAAAGCTGAATACTATAATACTAGTTTGTACCATAGCTTGGCGAGTTTTCTATTGTTTAAAGTGTGGGTTATATGTACATACCCCACATTTTTTTTTTAAACTCCGCCCACTATCTCGAGTAAAAACAACATCAACAAAAGTTGTTTTTAGCGCATCTATAATACTCCACAGTAAGAGGTTCCTCCAGATCAAGTTGCCAAAAACTCAACACGGATAAAAGAATCGACTAGCTTAGTTCGTCGAATAAATCTCAATTTTAGCTCGAGACAAAACAACATCGGCAATGGCTTTGTCAGAAAGACTCTATTTTAATATTCCTCTCCATGTGTGCGGACAAGTAGAGAAACGAGTGTTAAATAAACTAGAGGTATCCTGTTTAAAGGTTTTATAGAGAGTCAATCACGTGATAGGAAAGTGTTTGAATAGAAACCTTGTTTTGTGGACAGAGTGGATAGCGGTACCCAATCGAATTTGACATTAACCACTCACGGTTTCGCGACATACATTTCTCAAATAATTTTTTTTTTTTGCTTATTGATTGATTTTGTTCAAAATATATATGTACATGATTTTTCAGCCACTTTTAAAAAACATACATTGATACAGAGTATCAAATAAGAATTTGAAAAACTAATTACCTTCATCAATTTAAATTTAATTTCAATTGTTTAAACAGAAGCATGTAGGGTTCGTACATATGAAATCGTGTTAAAAGATTTTATTCTTTGAAGCAAATATCAATACTATAGGTCGGAAAATGAATGAATATGAAATAAAAATATATCAATGAAATGTCGATCTATTCATTAAAACTATGAATTTTTTTTTAAAATGAAGAATAATTCATCTTTGTCGGGGATAGAAAGTTATTTTTGAAATTCACGAAGTACATTGTACATATATAAAGACCAGCGCATTGCCACCGTTTTTGTTTAGAGGCAAGTGCACTCCCGATATAACTATAATAATTAGATATAATGAATAATCGTTAACTATGGTACAAGTAACTTACCCCATATAATATTGTTGATTATGTACAGATACCCGATGGGCGTGGTCATAACGACACTCGGGAGCTACGCTCCCTTGTGTCATTATGACCACGCCCATCGGGTATCTGCACATAACCAACAATATTATATGGGGTAACTACTACAAATAACAACACATTGTGTGGAATTAGCAACGACACGCTGCAGCTATGTAAATATAAAGAACGGGGAACTAATGCTACTATTGATATAGGATATAATAACGTAATCCAACTTCATATATATTCAGAAAAATCAATACAAAAAAAAAATACAATATAATCAATAAACAACATGAATACAACTATTATAAACCAAGTTCTTTGGAAACACTTAAACGTTCACTAAGCGGATCCTGGACATATCCATCCTTAGCAGATTCCGAACGCCAACGTCCATGTCTCTTGAATATCCTGTCCGGAATTCCCCTCACTGCCGACGCAGTCGCTCCACCTGACCGCAAACTGTGAAGTCCATAAACTTTGATGTTATCTACAATTCCTGTAAATGCTTCGATGAATAATTCACGAACCCTGGTGTAAGACAGAGGCTTTTCACGATTACGCAACCGGTAACCACTTCCCGATTTCGAAATAGCACAAAATACATATTCCTCTGAATCGTCTTGAATCCCAGCTAAACGAAGATACAATTCAAAATTAGAAACAGGACACATATATGAAAATGTTCTTGCTATAACAACTCTTGTACCGTCTCTGTAGATATCAGTCTTACTAGACTCGATGAATATTTCAATATGATCAGGTAAAAATTGAATATCAGATCTCTTGATATTTATGAGTTCGCTGCTACGTAAAAATCCAGCGAATGCCAACAAGACCATACAAATGATTCTTTGATTATAAAGATTATTACATTCAAACAGTTTCAAATACATACAACGTAAATTTTCAACAGTTATTGGTTCTTTCTTTTGAACAGGTTTTGCCACTATACGTTTCCCACCTTCCATAATGTTTTTAACAAACTGATTGTCAGTCGGAGAATTGAATCCCACAAGATCATGAGCCCATTTGATTCCATAGAATGCGTCAACAATAGGGGATGGAGAGTTTGCCCGTTGAACCAAGCATGCTAAATAAATAGATACATGTAAAGGTTTTGAAGGAAATAATTCACTTTCCTCGATTCCTTGTTCTTTTGCCCACTTCTTAAATCTCAGGAAACTGTTACAATATTTGTTTATAGTTGAATCCGCTCGTGACGCTTGCATAATCCCAGGAAGTGCATACACCTTTTCACGCAATTTTGAAGGCAACTGAATCAAATCTCTTTCAAATACCTGAAAAAACAAATTTGTAAAGGAACACCAATAAATATTTTTTCGCTTTGAAATTATCTACCGGATATGTATAAAAATACATATATTTATATCTACATATCAGCTTAATTAAGATATTCAGCACATTTTCTTCAGAAATGAAGATATCAGTTTGATAAAAAACCAAACTTGCCAAATGGCAAACCACAAATGTGGTGAAAGAAACTTCAGTAAATCCATAGTGATAAAATATTTATCTCTATTACAACATAGCGCAAATTGCCTGATATTTCTCATAGCTAATGGGAAATAATTCCCAATTAATCAATAAATTTGTTTATTTTGAAGAATTTAAAACTGCCAAAAAACAATTTTGAAATCAAACTCTGAAATCAAAAACAAATGCAAGCATTCTAAACTTTAAATCTTCTTTACCAAAAATACCAGATCCGAGTTTACCACGTGTGTAAAACTCCTTTGCTACTGGAAGATCCTTCCAATCTACAATATGTGACCTGTAAACTTCAGAAATTAAAATTGACCAAAAGGCTGATGATTCCCATAGCGGAACTACTAATGTTCCATATCCTTTGCATTCGTTCAAATTCTCCAAAACTCTTGGAATAAGATAAAATGGCGGTACGATCCATGCATTCAAACCTGTCCAATTAATAGTAAATGCATCAACTGCATACGTAAAAGGATTCCAATACCTGGAACAAAATTTATCTACCTTTGCATTGTAATCACAAGCAAATAAATCAATATCATACGGACCCCATTCCCGTGATAGGTCATCAAAAACAGTTTTCACGATACCCCAATCATCAAAGTCGACAATTCTGCTCAAATAATCTGCTTGCTCATTGAGTTCTTTGGTATCCATTCAATTTCAATACCAATCTTATATTCTAAACAAATTTGAAAAATGTTCATTGCAAGATCTTGTAAGTTATTTTTCATACTCCCTTTTTGAACAATGGAAACAACATTTGCGTTGTCTGTAAACCATTTTATATTCTCACCTTTGAGAAATTGTACAAATGACAGAAGAACTCTATCCACCGCGGCCAATTCTCTCCTTGTGGAACTCATAATTCTCTCAGATTCTTCCCATAAACCATGAGAAACATTTTTACCTGTCCGTACGCAATAACCGCCATAACCAGTATCACTTGCATCTGTGTACACTACCAGATTAGAACTTGGTTTAACTTTCATATCCCTTCTATTCAACATATCTAAAGACGATTTCCAGAAACTTGTCTTTTTTTACTTTCCTCAGAAATTAAAATCATGCTATTCCATGTTGGAGCAGACACAATGTCAATACTAAGACATTTGGTCATTAACTGGGCTACACTTCCGATAACAACAGACATAGATATGATTTGTCCAACTAAACTTGCTAGTCGTCTTACCTTTATTCTGCAATTCTGGTTCATAAAATGCTCAATTTTGAAAATTGTTTTTTGAATCTTAAATACACGCTTTTCAGGAATGTAAATTTTCCCCATATTACAATCCAAAACAACGCCAAGATACTCGATAACTTGACAAGGGATCCACATGGACTTTTCCACTTTAGGCACAAAACCTGAACAAACTAAATCATACTGTACCTCTTTGGATATTTTGCATGCTTCGTCATACTTACTATGGCAGCCAAACCCATCATCTAAATACATAAGTACAGTTTTACCTTCTCTACGCCATTTCTTAACTAAGGGTCGTGTGAGTTTAGTAAAAATATATGGCGCAGATGTGAGACCAAATGGCAAAACATTAAAACAGAAATATCGATCTTGAACACCAAATTTCCATGAAAATCCTAAATATTTTCTATGGTCAGGAAAAATATCTACATGGTGATATGCACTTGTGATGTCAAATTTAAAACACCAACTATTTTTATTTGTATACATAAGAGCGGTTCTTATATCGTCATATTTCACAGACTGTTTCCATACATGCTTATTAACTTCCCTTAAATCTAATATAAGCCTTCTTTTCCCACTGGAGTTCACTGAAACAGAAAGAGGATTAGTAACCAAAAACTCTGTATTTTGTTCGGATATCAAACCGTTTTCTAATAGCTCCATTATTGCTCCCTGTACGAAAACATCTTCCTGTAAAGCAGATTTATTATTATGCGAAAAGCTCTGCTGTGGTAAAGAATAAAAAGGTATTTTATAACCATCCTGAATAGTATCTATGATATAATGACAAGCATCAATGCATTTCCAAAATTCAATATTTGATTTTAATCGCCCTCTAACAGAGACTTTGCCACCTTCTTTATACTCATAGCATTCGTTAAACTCATCAACACAACTTTTTCTATCATAATACTTATCTTTTATCAAAGATGATTCTTTAGACTGTTTAGCCTCTCTATTTAGCGGACTTAAGCTCCGGGCATTCTTTTCTTTGGTGATTGGGTTTTCCGCAGTGGAAACAGCCAATGGGAAATCTGGATGCAACTGGCATGATGGGGAAGCCAAAGGGCGTTGGGCCACGAAAAGGCTGTCTAGCTGGAAAAGGAAAATAAGGAGCACTGCTCCCAACATTAGAATAGCTACTCTTAGATTTCAGTTTTTCTTTTTGCTTCTCCTTTTCTTTCTTTTCTTTTATGGCTTTATTTTCCGCTTTAAACATTCGTTTTTCGTCATCCGAATCATCAGCCAATGGATTGGTTACATAATTTTTCACTGTACTCCACCCACAAGGTGATGCATCAGCCATTTTGATAAGTTTGTTACGTTTACTACAAAGTTCAACTGATTCATGAATAAGTTCCTTGCAATAATCATATTTATTGTTATTCAAGGCCCATGAAGCCTGCGTCAACGTATCAATAATCTTCTCGTTATGTTCAAATTGATCTTTGTTACCTGGATGTTTCCAGACTATCGCTTGTTCTGACTTTAACTTCTTCACTTCAGACGATACGGAGGAAGTTGTCCCCTGTAATTCTCTTTTAAAATTATCAAGTTGCATTGCCATAGTATTCTCCATGTCCATTTTCTGTTCATTCATTTTGATGGCTTGTAGCATGTCTGCCTGAGCCCCGCCCGACATCTCCTCGTTCTGCATGCCGAATTTAAACTTTCCGCTGTATGTGTCGTCCTAAACTGGTATTTAACACCTGAGTAATTCTTTATATAGCAGGTGACACAAACAGGTATTCGAATGAAAACCTTATCTATATAATATTATATTATAGAAATCAATTGCTTGTGGTAATTGTCAACCCATAGTAGATACTAGATATGCAGCTATTATTAATATGAAACAATCGCGTGATAAATGTGCGATATCTGTCAGTCTCCTCTGAATTTTGGACTAGTTCTATCGTAATAAGGGAAAGTTTGTCCGAAAGTCGACTGCTTGTTTCGATGTTAATCGGATGACTTTAATTTCTTGCCCGCTTCAACTTTTACCTACAGGCAATATTCTTACCCTCCATTACTACAAAACGTTTGGGTTTTTTTACCTTTACTAGGTTAAAATCCTAAAAATATCAAGTTGTTGATTTCAACTGCATAGGGTATACTGATTTACTTAAAGTCAAACATAAAATTACCGGAAATGTCTATTGACAAGTCGTACATAAAATTCATGTTTTAACTTCGCTGTTTTACGATTATTAAAAAAGTATTGAATCAATTGACTTGAAAATCAATAGGGGTTGTTCTTTTACCATGCAACAGGTTGCGCGAGGGGATAATTAAAGTCTGTCCTCTACCTGAGATTAACCTGTATTTTGCATAGTATTTTAAAAAAAAAATAGTGGAAAAAACTGCAAAGGAGAAAGTTTTCATATAATAGTATTGCTTGCAGGAAATACTTTAATTGACATGATAGGTGTAGGTTAGGGTATATGACTTTCAAATGTCTATTGAATATCAAGGTGATATGGGACACCTTCATATTGTGACTACCGGTACCTGCGTTTAGAAATTAACAATAAAACCAACTTTATATTTTTTCTTTCCAAAAATTGTTACTTATCAGAGTAGTTAGCAAATTATCAAACAGTGAAAGTATTTTATTTATGACGAAATTTTATTTACATAATAGACATACCTCCTTAAATGTTTATGTGTTGTAAATAAATCATGGTTTTAGTAAATTTTGATGAAAATGTAATTTGTTATTTAACTAATTACATCATCAAAGTAATTGTAATTTAACTAATTACATTTGAAAACTCTTGTAATGGTTATGGTATTTAAGCATATAATTATTATTTAATTAATTTCTTTCTATTGTAATTGACCCCATCCCTGCCATTGATTACAGCAGAAAGCACTAAGGTGGTTAATGACACACATACATTCTTTGATATGATCATATAGATCTACATCAAAAGTTTCAATATGGATTTAAGGTTTAAACTCCAAAATATATGGTTTATCGATGCCCACAACGCGATTCATGAGATGTTGTTTGTACCGGCCCCCATGCTCATTAAAGACAGTTGTTTGTGTGTGTGGATATTGGACTGGGTGGCTCAGTGGTAGCTAGCTAAACCGCCTTACTAGAGTTACAGAGGTCCCAGGTTCGATTCCCAGTCCAGCCATACGTTTTCAATGTATATACACATGTATGCTTATTCCTCTTTCCTATTACAACAGCGTAATTAAGCAATCATTTTTTAAAACTTTTTATTCCTCTTCAGCAATTAAGATTTATCTTTTAAAATCTCTGCCTTATTCTATGAGTAATGTGCAATTAACAGAAGAGCCATTTGAACAGTCGAAATATGCTTACAGATATCGTGCACAACGCTCTTAATTCTAAGTACACAATTTTATTTTTTAATGTGTTATTCAATATAACCTTTGGTATAATAATAAAATCAGGACGAGAGTCATTCATGTTCTTCGAGGAATACTGAAGGAAGAATGTATTCATGTGCACCAGATTTGGTGATTGGGTCTTCTTTGTTATGCGTAAATATAACTCAAATCAATCAATGCAATTTATTAGGGGGGAAGAAAATGAATTCTAATATAAAACATTAAATCAACAAATATTTTCTTTCCAGTCCCCAAATATTTCTGATATATTTTTAGATTTATTCCTCATGTAGCCTAATGGTCACTGAATTGATGTGATTTTGTTTTTTTAAACATGTATTTAATTATATTTTTTCATTTTCTTAATTAATCATTGTGTGCCGAATTTTACTGGGAATGAAACAACACGTATCATATATAACATGTAAAAAGTCCACATGGTCCTAATAAAAAATACAAAGTGAATACACAGCAGTCTTGCAAATTGGTGATGAGCAATTTACATGCCCGCAGTCATTTATATGGCATATACAGTGAGACCACATGGACTTTGTCATGAAGTTTATCAACTTTTTTTACCTACCGCCTCTATGAAATAGTATTTTTTATTATATAACGTTAGAGGTGGTAGTTTGGTAGATATAAAAAGTTGAAAAACTTCGTGACGAGCCCCTGCACTGTCAGTGAACGCGTGCATAAACATGTTGAAAGTATTAAATAAGACCGGTTTTTTTTCAAAGTAAATTCAACTCTATTCGATGTAAAAATTTCTCTAATGAAGCAAAAATCAAGATCAAATTAACCTCTGTTTCTTCTAGAATTTGCCTTGATGATCTTCCGCAGAGCTGCTCAAAATCACTGCTTGCCTCACGATCCTCTCTCTAAACCGCGCCCGATCTCCGATGGTTTGAAGACCAAGGGTTTTCAATTCACTGTCTGTCAAAGCTTTGCATGTTTCTAAATTATCAATTTTTTGTTTGCTAAAGTCGTACAAAGAAACCATACCAATGTCACAAAGTATTTCTTGAACGACGTTAGCGTTCCTCCTCTCGCTTTCACCCGCCAATTTTACTTTTTACAGAGAACGCGGGTCACCGGAAGTACGTAATAAATAAAACTTTTATTTAAAGTTCCTCTTGAAGTTATATTTAGAGTTTAATTTCAAACTACTTTTTATTCATCATTTTTTAAAAATAAAATGTAGATTTTATAATTCGTATTTCTTTTATATTGATCACTTTTAGCATACAAGTACTTAAAAGCCCGAGGACATCCGCGTTCATATAACGTAATAAAGTTTTGACATGATGTAAAGGGGCACATCCACATAATGAAAAGTGTGTATTGACAGAATATGATATATCTGGATCATATAATGAATAAGCGATAGAACGTAAACTACAATCCGCCCCATGTAATATTAGTATAGACATAATTTCATAATATTTTGAACTCAGAAAGAATAATTTTGCACACCGTAAATAAATGTTGACCCATTGTAAGGATAAATTTCCATCATGGCGTAAAAAATTGACAACATATAAAGATATGTTGACTTCACCTAATGGGTTTCTGACATCACATTATAATGATTAGACAGCATGTAATAACAAATTGACATATTATAGCTGTAGTTTAATGCAATAGGGCAAAGATAGCATTTCATATAATGAAACAATGACATAACGGAAGGTAATATTTGACCAAACGTAAAGATATATTACCACCATGTAATGGTATTTGACATCATGTAATAACAAATTGATATAATAGAACTATAGTTTAATGCTATAAGGCAGCCATGGCGTTCCATACATTAAGCTATTAACTCTATTAACTCACCGTAACGTTGTTCTGTCACGCTACTTTCGCTCTAGGTGATTCTTACTCAGAAATTTCGATTGATAACTCGTAAACAAAATTGATTATAACATTGATTTATTGAAATAATAATTTGTAATAGTATTAATGGTTTGGATAGGCATATGCATTTTTTATTTATTATTTTACAGAAGTGTGCAATCTATGATAAATAATTTTAGTTTTATACGAATTTAGTCATAATGTATGCCCCCTCCTTTACAATGGTGTAATTTTATTGTTTTTTTGTAAGTTTTTGCATGAAAATTTGACCAATTAATATGACATTGCATTTGTTTTAATCTTTTACAATGAGGCATATTTGTGCAAAGGTTGAGGAAATTCTATTGGAAGGTTTTTTTTTTTTTTATTTAGCGTGCGTTTGATGTGAGATTTTAAAAGATTAGTGCGAATGTTTCTCGACTTGTTGCAATACTGCTGTTGTCATAGGCAAAATCCCATCGTGAGCCCTGGACCGGTAAATGTCCGAGTAAAAATAAACTGGCGACTTCAAGAGAACAATGACGTATATCTCCGCTATTTAAAGACCCATCAACTTGAAAATCGGCTTGAGTGTATCTTAGACATTACTTTTCTGAAAAATACATGCATATTGCAAGTGTTTTAAAAAATAATTGATTTATTAGGCTTTTGAAGCGAGCTGGTAGTTTTATATCTGGGTCAGAGTTCGACCCCTTTCTTTATTTATGGTTACATTGAAATTAATGTTAAAACGGGCTTGGCCCCTGTGGCCATTTATGAGAGCTTTTTCTCCGTCAGATCCCCGTATTTTAACCATGTCATCTTTAATATATCCAGAAAGTGTTCTTTCAAAGTATTCATAGTCAGTGGTTTCTCGTTTGAGATGCATCATACAAGGATCAAGTAAAAGAAGGTGTCTGCCAGTGTCTCCGATGACAAACATTGGGTGTCTATGTGGTACAGGTAAGATAAAATCCTCCAAGATCAAATGTTTGATCTATTCCTTACATGGAATCTGAATTGCAGCAATATTTTTCACATCAAGGAGTTGCTGTTCTGTTGCAAAGAAGCACCCAGCATGACTATTTTCTTTCATTTCAAAACTTCGTGCAAAGTTGCCCTCCACAGACATTTTTATAATTGCATCAAAATTAATGGTACATTTTCCTCCACCAGTCTGGTATTTTCTAGGGTTGCTTCTATTGATGTTGTATATTTGAGTTCTGTCTCTTGGTATATCTGATGGGGATTTGAAATCAAGAGATCCTCCTTTCTCTCTGAACAAATCTGCAACAACTTTTTTCGGCTGCATATATAAAAATTTGTTCTTCATTTCTGCAATTGTCCTTGGTTTCTGTCTGATGAAAGGATTATCTTTCTTTGAACTTCCATGTAGAAAAATTTACAGGACAGGTACATTTCCATCTTGGAAATAATACTGTATAATTATATATCTTGTGTTGTGTCCTTCAGAGTCCTTCATTGTGTACACAACTTTGTAAAAGTTTGGTGTTCCGGTATGGATGTAATAACTTTTTCTGAGTTGAAATTCATGTCTGCTGCACATGTCTGTTGGACTGATAACCTCTTTCTGTCTTTTTTATGTACAAGTTTGATCCTGACGGCCTTCTCCAGAGTCCATTATCATCCACAGTCAGATCTGAAAACCATCTTAATTTATCAGTATCAACTAAAAATGTGGCATTCTTTTAACACTGTAAAGGACAGTTTGACATACACACTGAGTATAGTAATCTACTTTAAGAAGAACATCGATAACTTCTGCAGCTCCGTATCCACCAATATTTCTGGAGAATATCGGAAAATATTTGAAGAATTCTGTTAAATTTTCTTCTTCATCAGATGACAAAGGCCCATATAATTCAAAACACTTTCCCACATTTTGCTCTTCAAAACTAATGGTCTTAACTTCAGTTCCTGTTATTTCTTAACTTTATTTCTTAAATCTCCGCCATTTCTCTATCTTTCAAACGTTTGAACGACTTAGTTCATTTTTTTATCTTCTATATTAGAGAGCTTTTTTTATCTTCTATATTAGAGAGCTTTTAAAGCGGTGTTTTCGATTTTGTACCTATTGGAAGGTAAACAATACTTCAAACGGAAATACGTCATTAAAATGGAAGTGTCTCATACCACCTTAACACTATATTGCCCCCCCCCCATGTCCTTAACCTCTAACCCAGGGGGCATTAATTTCACAATTTAGGTAAAGGAGTTAGTGGACATCATAACCATGTATTCAGTTTTTTGCCGACGTATGTGGGAATTAAGATTTTTTAAAGATTTAATATATATCATATTGGCCCCTACATAGAGCCTGAACCCCTCATTTATGTCCAATACATATTTCTTTTTCGATATCGTCATCATTGCGATGTATTCAATATTGATGCGATATCGATTTTAGACAATATTGATATTTTTTTGCCGTTAACATCGTTGACATTGTCGACATCGCAACGCCGACAATGTTGAACCGATATCGAATGTACATCGTTAACATTGCCGATATTTCTTTGCCGTTTACATCCGCAACGTTGACGATGTTGAACTGATATCGCGTTTACATCGTAAACATTGCCGTTATTTCTTTGTTGTTAACATCGTCGACATTGCAATGTTGACGAAGTTGAACCAATATCGAATTTACATTGTCTACATCGCGAGTAGAAATATACTATAAGACATATAGAATATCACCATGTTGGTCATCATTGCGATATTGACAATTTCGACGATGTAAACAGGATATAAGAGGTACGATGTAGACATGATGTTGACTCGATGTCGATCAACATTGCAATGTCAACGATGTAAACAGGAAAGAAGGCACACGATGTCGACGATGTAAGACATATAATAAGATATGAGGTACGATGTAGACATGTTAACTCGATGTTGGTCAGTCAACATTGCGATATCGACAATGTCGACGATGTAAACATGATATAAGAGATACGATGTTGACTCGATGTCGATCAACATTGCCATGTCAACGATGTTAACAGGAAAGAAGGAACACTATGTCGACGATCTAAACAGGAAAGAAGGAACACGATGTCGACTCAATGTTGGTCAACATTGTGATAACGACAATGTCGACGATGTAAACAGGATATAAGAGGTACGATGTAACACAATGTCTACACGATGTCGATCAACTTTGCGATGTCGACAGTGTAAAAAGGTTATAGGAGGTACGATGTAGACACGAAATCTACACGATGTTGATCAATACTGCAATGTCGACGGTGTAAACAGAAAAGAAGGCACACGATGTATACACGATATTGACTCGATGTCGATTAAAATTGAAATATCGACGATGTAAACAGGATATGAGGTACGATGTAGACACGATGTCGACCCGTTGTCGATCGACATTGCGATGTCGACGATGTAAACAGGAAACAAGACACGATGTGGATACAATGTCGAATCAATGTTGGTCAACATTACACTGTTGTTTTGATCTCGTCCCTAGTCTCAGCCCGGCGGTTGGTGTCCGCCCTCGTCCTCGGGCTTTGGCTCTTACCGCCCACTACTACTAACCGCTCTTGCTGACACCAGGGCCAAGATTAAACCAACAGTGTGATATTCTATATAGATCTTATGATTTATTAGTAGACCATCCAGCCTCTTTAACAGTGATGCGCAGTTTAAAAGCTTAAAAGTCAGTCCAAACCTTTGTAAATAGATAGAGGCTAAAGTGCATGGGCTAACTGCCTCAACGAAAATCTTATAGATATTGACTAAAGTACAATTGTTTTAGAGATAGCGTATGTACTTAGCTGATTTCTATTAAATCTTCACTATGATAACAGCCTGACAAAATAATTTCCAATTATTTAAACAGTATTGGTTTTAAAGTCATCATTTTTTTTCACTGCTCAAATTCAAGACACAAATTTGGATGACCGAGAATCGAGAGATAGTTAAGTTTTGTTTTTGATATGTTTGTATGCCCTTCATCAACTAAAAAAAAGAAAGGTTCAATTCTATTTTATATTTCAAAACTAGACAACGCAAAATAGAGAGTCTTATTAGAATAAAAATGCATACGAAACAAATAAGAGAAATCACAATTATTCTGTTTTGAAAACCAATACCACAAATAAAGTAAGATTTTGAAAACAAATTATGTTGTATAAAGTATATGTTTATTTGTTTGATGGGCAATTTGGTAATTTATTGGTTAAACATATTTGTTGTACTTTAGACAAGTTTTATTAAAAGCAGATTTATTTTGAAGATGTTAAAATCTTTAAAAAATATGAGGGGGTTTAATTGGCGTCCTCTCTACAACCAATCCCCCTTAATATTGAATGATAAAACGTTAGTGTGGAAATACAATACCGCCTATCTCAAAATTCGATGTACAAACAAAATTTGTTTTTGATTTAAAAACACATCATATTCGTAGGTTTCCTCGATAAGATGTAATTATGATTAAGCCCTGTATTTATATATAAGTAACGATTGTGCAGTTGTACATTAAATGTAATAACAGAGGGGAGTGGTCTAGCTGCATATATTCAATACAGAGGTGGGTAGATTTTTGTGTTAAAGATCAGGTAGTTGGGGATTTGAATGATCTACCAAAATGTTTAAACATTAAATGCCTTTCTTTTTCATAAAAAAGAAAATGTTAGTTTTATAAAAAGATTTGCTCTCTTTAAGTTAATACATTTTTGTATAAATCTGATTTAATTAAAATCATAAATCACTTTAATTTCTATAAATTATCTATTATATTACATATAATTAACTATTTGTTCGTAATAAGGATTTATATTACATAGCGGTACATTAGATGACTATTTAGAATTGCAGTTTGTGTCTTTGGATATTTGTACAAGTACTTGCTTACAACGTGTTTGTATTTTATTTGTTTTGTGTTGTACTTCAACTAACCAAGTGATATAAAAAAGTTACATGTAGTTAATTAAAATTCAATAAAAGGAGGTCAAAAAATCAACTATATGGCCAACACTTGGAATCAATGATAAGTAAAATGACGAGAATTGTATGGTTCTACTTTTTTGTGTTTTAATCCGCGCCTTGTACATTTTTAGAAATTCTGACAGTAAACTAAATATATTGCAATTTGTTTTTCGAATCGGTTTCAATTTCTTATTGTTCCTCGTCTATTTTGTTATGCCATTCCATTCCTGTAAAGGCGAACACTTTTCCAGTTTCATGAAACAATGTTTGATAGTCCGTTGGTCGTATTAAAAGAGAAAACACCGGTTTACCAAAATGTTTCATCTGCTTGCGTCGCAGTATCTCTCGATTTTTTTTACACGATGCCGTCCGCCGTTAATTCCTTCATTCTGTTCGCTAAAGGTCTGCTTGCACGTGCGGGGCTATCTTCCCTAAAAGGGCTAAATAAATATATCTAACTTACTGATTTTTCACATCTTTTTCTTAATGCCTCTTAATTGCCAATACTCTTTTAGTAAGAGTTTCGAAGATTCTACATTCTGTCATCCTATTCTACAGATGAAACGTTCTAGCCAAAGAAACCCAACATTTTATTGGATAAATTTTAAGGATCATCTGAAAAAAACGCCTCCTTGGTGCGTTTATGAAAAAAATAACTAGTTTTCTGTTTCCCGACCTATCTTTCACTTTTCATAGTTTTACTACCCACGTTTCATCATATTTGTCTTCCCTTCAAAAGCATGGCATTTTTCTATTTCTCCGTAAATTACGAGGCGCCAACCGACGCGGAGAAACGAATGCAGTTTGCTACGATTTTAAATTGGAATATTTATGACGACCAGAGTTGTTTAAACATCACTCCAGTCACCAAGTAATTAAAAATCAATTTCAATCAAATTCAATTTAACTCTAGCGTGACTTGGTTCTGTTTAAAAACAAAAAGATCATCATATGAAGATAAATCTTCGCACCGCTCAAATCCTCAAGACTATCAAGAATTTCTTTTAATCTGCGAAGTGCATCCTTCAGGACAAAATTTTTTTTCGAACGATCATTCTTTTTATTATTTAAGATAAAATGAATGATTTCCGGTCGTTCTTTTGACGCTTATGTCAAGGTCTGGTGTAATTCATCAGAAAATCTTACTATTACTAAGAAATAAATGAGTTATGGCCATTCTGGTGACGCTTGACTCCAGTTCTAGTGTCTTTCCAATTGTAAAAACCTTAGGTAGCACTAGCCTGTAAGTTATCGATTCCTTTACAAGCCATGCCATACGTTTAGGATTGCTAGCAGTAGACTCTTAGAGAGATTCCTTCGGTGATATCACAAGGTGTGTGTTCTTATCCCACAAATATTACAAACGGGTAACAAATCAACGTTTCAGTAATTTTATACTGTTCAGATGAAATATGGATAATTAGACAAGAAATTGACACATCATTTTACAGCAAATGACGCCATCGTTTATTCGAGATTCTGAAGTATATTCAATTTCAATTAAAATGCAAATTTTGCATTCCTCCTCCGTCGCTTAAATGTGAAAATGAAATATTATAAGATTGAAGGGTCTGTATGTCAATATTGTATTTGTGACTTACTTAATTTACAACATAAGAAACGATCATTTAACCTTTCGTTCTTAATTAATGGGATCATCGACCATACAATTGTCAGATTTTTTCTGATTAACTAATTTAATGAAAATATAACCTGATTGGAATTGCACTAGTCAACATACACGTACAAACTTACATTCTCTACTTAAAAACTATGTCAAGTTTTCATTATAATAACATTTCTTTTCCTGATAATTCTTTCGTCTAATAATATGTGAAGGTTCCTTCGTGAACTTCACATCAATCATAATCGAAAGCTTGGATTTGTTTAAAAATGCATGAATTCCAAAAGTAAGTTTAAAACCGAGAAAAAAAAAACGAATGGCTTTCATCCAAATATTTGATGTAACTTTATTCACATAGCCGAAACTTAAAAAAGCCCATTTAAATCTTGGTCAACAATTTAAACTAATTAGCGATTTAATTAGCCTTCTATGTTAATCATGCATTAATTAATAAATCAACATAACAAATTTAATTGTTTTCTCTTTCATGTCACTTTATGTTAATTTTGTTAATAAAAATTTGAATTCTGTGTTAGTTTGAAACCTTGCAATTTTAAAAATTATTTTATCTTAATTGATCTAAAAACCAATGGGTCCATAACGTGTCCTTGAAAGCAATATAAGCTGCAATTTTCAAGCTGAATTTTTTTTTTACCGAAAATGGTATTTTCTACTAAAATGACAAAAAAAAAATTTTTTTTTACTTTAAATTTCAATTTGCCTTATTTGCGTGGGAAAAGTCGATAAGAAACTTTAAATGAAGCGAGATTGAATTATTGTTGTCCTGTACAAAAATTTATTGCTATATATTCCTTACAAGAGAAATCTTTCTTCTGACAAATATTAATGGTTTTTTCAATTTTTTAAAATCGTAAACGTTTAAATTACAAGCAGACTTTGCATACTAGCCTGTTTTGCAGCAAAATAAATTCTAAAAAAATACAGCTCACATTTCTCGAAATCACTTTGTAATTTATAAAACACTGTCCAAATTTAATATACTGCTGAATTGTAAAATTTGGCGGTTAAATATATACACTGAATTTAATTTGTAATGTAGGAATAAGGACTGTTTTTATTTCGTTATTATTTTACATTATATATATACCGGATAACTTATGAGAGAATTAATGTTTGCAGTCGTAAAAAATCTTTATTTATGAAAATGAAGAGTTCCGTGAAATCTGAACACTAGTTTTGGAGTTATGTAGCGAACATTTAGGCAGACTATTTGAAAATTAATATATGTTCACATTAAAATTAGAAGAAAGTGTTTATTTAACTCTGTCAGTAATTTTAAATTCACAAGAATGTTCTTGTCAAGAACCTATCACAAAATTTCTGCTTAAAAGAAAAGTAACAGGTGCATGTATATATGTCATCAACATCCAAGGTCTTGTTTTATCGCAGGGATTTTATGTATACCGGTTTATCTACGTTTTCCAATGTCTTTGTGAAAACACTACAAATCGATTTTGTAATGTATAATCCAATATATTTCAGCAATGACTTTTTCAATCATACAAATTCTGTAAACTATATACATAAGTAATTACGATTCATTCTCTGAATATTATGAGGTGATCAAATACTGTCGGGCGTGATGCAATCTATTATTATAAATTATAATAATATTTTCTTATTCCTTAAATATTCATGTCATAAGAAAAGGAGGACATTTTTGAATATGCGTTGATGAAAACTCTTGAATTTGTTAATAAGACGAATTTTATTAGGAAGGACATGCAATCAATAAAATGTCATTTTTTGTGACGAAATAGGTCATTTTACATGTACGTTTACACATCCACACATGAACGTTTACCTCAATTGAGTCATTGACGTGTGATCCTCTGATGTAAAATAAAAAAATATAAACATTTTCAAAAAAGGAATCAACTCCTTGTTTTTGTAAAAGTACAGAAAAATCAGACATTTGATTTTTGTTTAAATATTAATATGTCTTGATCATCAAAAGGTCGATTTAATAAATAAACTGATCTTACTTCAACGTAAACATTCATTAATCAACGCAACGTGTTTAATGATTTCAGAGTAAATAAATCATCTTTGTATGAAAACACCCATCATGTAATCAATCCAATAATTTTCAATATACGTACAAAACAAGTTCAGTTGTCTGTCGTTTCACACGAAAATTTGAAACCCTGCCACAGCCCTTCACCGTAAAATGTCAATGATATGCTAAGTACTTTACAGAACCCAAACATTACATAAACTTTCAGGTTATATGAACTATAATTGCTTATATTTTAAACAGTTTACTAGTTGATCGAGGAAACTATGGACGGAACTTGTCGCACCCTCACCGTTTTCCTCATACTTGCTCTCTGCGCCAGCACGGTTTACCCCTGTCGGTGTAACTGCAACGATGTGTGTATCTGTGATTGTGAATTCCCGGCACCAACTAATGGCTGCAAAGCTGATTTTTGTAAGTATTTTGATGTGATAAAGTATTTGGGGGTATTCAATAGATACATCGTTTAATGTCATATTTAATAAAATGAAAATGTATGCATTCATTAACCAAGAGAATTGTATGAATTTCCAGTTACTTTTTACATGTATCTTAATAAACCATATGTTGCCTATATATTTCGAGGTAAAAAATCGAGGTGCAATTTATTGGACAGTACTTGAGAATGTTTTGGTGGCGTATTTTCATTTGATTACTTCAAGATGATATCATGGTTAAGTTTATCGGACAGTTCATTCCTAAGGAACTGTTAACATGTGGTCATAATACATTGAATACTTTAAGCTGTAAACAATTTGTTATGTTCCACTTTGAAAACAAAAAGTTTTACGTTAAGTTTAAACAAGACATATTTCAACGACGTAGTACAATATTTTTGATATATAAGTTTATTTTTTTACAAACTGCGCTGAAATGATTCAACCCTACATATGAAATCCAATACATAAGGAAAAGACGCATGTGCCCGTCGGTTTAAAAATGTAATTCATATTTTCAGATATGCTTTTATTTATTTTCAGATAATACTGGGGCTTGGTCTTATGAATCGTTTTAAAATAACCAGATATATACAATATTCTTAATTTTCATACTTGTAAACTTAATTTGAATGATTCATTTCATTCCACATAGATATAAAAATTATGCATCTATTTTTAACAATATATAACAATATATAGCTGTTAAATTTATGAAGTTAACAATGTGTATTTGTAATGATTTATAGTTATAAGTTTGAGTTGTAAAGGAATGTTCAGAATAGTTATAATCGATTTTCCACTGCATTCGAAGAAAAAAAATAGAAATTGAGGTTTCCTTTCTGAAATCTTTCGATAGCACTGCGAGGCGCTGTTCTGACGGAAAAAGTTGTGACGGTGAAAGGCCTTCTGAAAAGAGAGTACATTATCGATGTTCTTCAATATTATAAGGTAAAAAATATGTGCAAGATTCGGATCTATCTAAGAATATGACATTTTTTATTCATCATAATGCGATAATTATGTATGGATTTGACATCTTGTAGACATTTAAATACCCTTTTTAATAATCATCCAATAAATGTTGCATGAATTAATGATGGTGTTATTCAGAAGGTAAATAATGTTTTATTCAATATCAGACTGGATTCTCCAGTATAAAAATCCCATAAAAAAAATTGGAAAAAATGTAACGTGTAATTGTTAAATTGGAAGACTGTGTAACTCGGGACAAATGTGCAAAAAGACCAAATTTTTAAACATGTTCTTCCTTTCTCCCACACATGTAGGGAGTTCGAAAAAACTAAATGCTTGATTAAATGATAGTAATTCATGAGGACCTGTACCTAAATTGTGAAAATCATGCTCCTGGGTGGAAGTGAAAATGTCTTGATTTATATAATGTTTTCTTATGTACTTTCACAGTGGAAGAAGATGGTCATGCATTGTAACATGCATTATGTTCATGATGTCATTGTTATGACGTTCATAATGTCATGATGTTTAATTGTGAAATTCACTGTCCATGCCAATGGGCAGAAGTGAAGGCGTTTTTTGAGAAAGTGGGGGGGGGGGGGGGTGAGATAAAGTAAGGTAGAGATAAGCCTGACTGAAACAACGTTCAAGCGGGGAAAATTTACAAATAAAGATAATTTCTCATCGGTCCAAAGGGCTCGAGTCTATAAAACGACCAAAAAAACCCCCCAAAAACAAACTAGCAAAATGACCAATTTGATTACTAACCTTCCTTGTGTGTTTAAAGCGCTATCTCGATTTTCTTTTTTTTTTAAAGCCTGATTTTGATATTCGGAAATCAATAGGTTTCTGAGTCTTTTTAACATTAACTGTTTTATACCTGCTAGAAACCAAAGGGGGTAAGACACCAGGTGAGACTTATTACACCTCTACACACGGCGTCTTGTGGGGTCCCTCTTAAACTTGGCGAAATCTACGTCCTCTCTGGTAAGTTGTTCTCTTTACGTAAAGTAAACCACAAATTGTGAATGAAGTCAAACATCTATGAGCAATGTTAATCTAAATTAGATTGATTTAGAGAATGTAAGTAAATAATTCAATCTAGACCACTTTTTTGAGCAGTTTATCAAAATTGGGACAGTTAATAATTGTATAGATCGGCAAAGGTCTGCTTAAGCTAGTTTATATGCACGACACAATATCTCGTTAGGTACTGGACACCATAAAATATCTATATTAATTATTCAATCACTTTTCAACTGCAATGAAAATGACTTTAAGTTTGTTGTTAAAACGGTAATTTATTTCTTTTTTACAGGAAAACTGACCGGCAAACTCTTCCAAACAGACCAGTGTCAATATAATCGGCTTTATAGTTCAGTTCCAATTTTCCAAAGGGAACACCTCTTTTGTTAGACTTGTTAGGAAACTATATAATGCTGTGAAATATATAATGTTGAATATCTATTTACTTTTTATCTTCTTCTATTAAACTGACTTATTGGGTCTTTAACGTACCTGCTTGTTTGTATTTGAAACATGCCATGCATTTTGTGTGAAGAAATAAGCATTTTGAAAATAAATCTATTATCTAAACGGTAGAAATGGTATTTAGCTGTTTTCGTCTCTTTCCCTCAGCTGTTCTGTTTCGGTAGTCCTGAGTTAAGTTTCTGTGATAGTGTCGCTCGCTGTAGTTTTGAAAATTAATAGAATAATTGCTGTGGAACTTTATGGTGATTAGTTATAAACCTACACATTGTGATATGGTCACACCAATATAATTTCTTGTTCATCGAAATCCAGTGAAAAAAGGAACGTGAGTGCGAGCGAGTAAATAATAAAATTATCATTTCTTGTAGCCAGAATTTTTGGCGGTACCTAAATAGATTTGTGTGGATAAGAATAATTTTTTCTATTTGTTTCTGACTTATAAATTAAAACTATTTAAAATGCAAATAATAGAGCGGAAATAAAACAGAAAACAGCGCCGAATGTCCTGGATGCAGGAAATTAAATGTAATATAATTTGTAAAGTGTTATTTAAACACGAACGCGCGGGGTCCGACAAACAAGAAATTTATTGGTGTGGCCTAAATGTAACTTGTTTAAGGTGGCTCTATACACCACTTTTTAATGACGCGGTACGCAAAAAAAGCATGTAATTCCGGTATTGGCTGATTTCAACTGAGGCGAATAGTATGGGGACTGTATAAATCATATAAGTTAATTTTCCCCTTTATTTATTTGACTTAGTTTTGCATAAAAGCGAATATATTTACTTATATAGGCCTATTATGAATTATGTATGTATGTATCATTCCAACACAACGTTTAGGGAATTTTTGAATGTATACTGATACAATTATTATTTTAAGATTAAAAAAAAGACATTGACCACACCGTTTGTTTAACCATTTCTGTGCCACAGGGCCTATTTGAATATCTACGTTAAAAGCCACAGGGTCTATTTGGGCCTATGACAATTTGAAAAAATATACATTAAAATAAAAAAAAATATAAATTATATTCAGGTTGTGATTTTCATTATTGATTTTAAATTTGTATCAATATACATTGTATGTTCTATGTGTTAAGTGAGTACTGCGGATAACGTCCCAACGTAAAAAATGACATCATAATAGGGTCTGTAAGTCTCGTCAGCTGACCAACGAGATTTGACGAGATTATTAACTTCCGGGTACCTCGAGCGATATGGCGTTATCGATATTGTATTGGGCAAACTATGTTGAGGGTTTAACAAAGATTAAAAGGAAAAGTGAAGCTGCAGTTGAGTCTCAGAGGGTTCTCCGTTTCGCGTTTGACGAGTTGCGCGTCATTACTGCCAATGTTCAAGCATCAATGAGGGACACATCATACAAAGTTCAGGTGCGTTGTTGATTTGTTACTCACGTATAGGCTTATTCTCTTTTGAGAAGTGGACAGGCATAGCCTACATCTTAAAAGAGAATTAGTATAGGCTTTAACATATCTTTTACTCTTTTGATAAAAAAAAAATCATTAACATTTCGAAAGATTGCTCCTTAAATGATGTAATCATACTTGACAAAACAAACCATTTTTCTAACGTTATCGTAAATGCATAAACAAATCTGCAAGCAAGCACAGACATACCTATATATCTGATTATTGGATAATTCTATTGTAGCACACGTGTATGATTAGATTGTGTGTATGAATTACAACAGATTGAGAAAGATTAAATTTTTCGTCTGTTGACAAGTGTAGGTACATGTACATGTATTGTATCTCTTTTTAATGTTATAATGCATTGCAATAGATATTCCTTGAATCTGAAGATAACGGTGTGGTGTAGTCATCATCATGCGAGTGTCCTATGGGGAGGTATAAGTGCCATCATGTGGCAGCAACTCTCCTTTATGGGCAAGTGTTCTGGTATATCAATATATTATTGTAAAATGTGGTTAATGTTTGAAAATCATTGGACAATCTGTTCACTTTTGATGTGTATTAGATGTCAACTCAAGTTAGTAAATAATGAGTGAAAATTCTTCAGATATCATTATAAAATGCAACATGCATTTCTCATAATTGCTGTATATTCAGTTGTTTTTCCATCAAATATTTTTTACCATAATTCTTTATAAATTGCAGATATAAGAAGGCAAGCAAAACCGACATAAAATGCAGTTGGTTAAAACATCCAAAGTCAGCACAGCCAAAGGTGACAACAACCATGGAGGAATTATTTTCACCAAAACAACCAGGATACAGGTACATGTAGTTTTTTTTTATTTTCAAAGCAATGTTTCAACAAAAAATACTTGATTTAAGTAAACATTGTGGATATTTATATATCTAATATCACACACACACTTATAGAGCCTTAAAACGTGTGGTGACGGATGAAGACCGATTATATTTTTATAATCAACTTAGCCAATTAGGCAGATTTACAGGTTCTCCCAGTTCATGTTCAATTTCTTCCCTTTTAATATGTTCTCACGTTGGATGTATTCATTGTCTTTTTTTTTAAACTTGATTTGTTGGGGGGGGGGGGGGGGGTGTTGACTTTTTTTTTTCAGATTTATCATTATAAGATACTTTTTTGTGTATCTGGAATTTTGATATTAAATGTACTTTGATATTAGTGTTATTTTTTGGTTGTATTAAGCCATGGCTGTTATAACAATTTACTAAAAATGAATCAGACAAGCATATTTGTATTGACACAAATGCTTGCAGTATATTTAATTTCAATATTTGTAATGTCAAATGTCAACGAACAAAAACCGAAGGTTCTTATTTAACAATATTCTCATAAGTTAATGCCAAGCAGAAACATGCACTTTGTGAATTTTATTTCAGACCAAAATATTTCTGATTTAATTTATTTGTACAGCAATGCACTGGATTCTGTCAAAAGAACCCACAACTGAAGATAGTCCTGTTGTCTTGATACAAGAACTATTTCAAAGTAAAGATTTCTTGGATGCTGAATGCAAGGAATCCTTTTTAAGGCATGTTTAAACCTAATATTTTGACAGCACTTTTATATTGCACTGTATCAATAATATTCTAATCAAGCCCATGATACATATATCAGCTTTTTTGCGTGGACCCTGAGGTCCACGCAGAAAATATATAAGCGAGGTTAAACCGGATGCTATGGGGAAAATTCAGCCTGCGCATGAGCTAGCTTGGTTCCTGTGCGTAATGGGTAGCTCAGGGAACCAGGCTAACACGTTTATCTGGATCGGGATCGGGATTTCGTGCCATACATGCACACATAAGTTTAGCTGCAGGACTGTAGCTCCCGGTCTGAAAAAATTCGGATGGACGACCTGGGAGCTACAGTGCCTCCCATAGTAAAAAACTGCAATTTACGGCGCACAAAAAAATGCGCTAGGTTTTGACTGATTAATCTCATCTACGATCACATTCTGTACAAATATTTAATCCCAAAAAATTCCTCGGACATTTTACTACAGATATTGTCAGTTCACTTGCCTCTGATATTCTTTTAAACACCATCCCCAGCCCTGTCAATTAAAAGTGGTGCATGTTTGTTTACATTTAAAAATGGCGACTCTCCATCTCGACGTAAATTAACATACTTCATTTTTCGAGGTCGGTTATCATGTTTCAGAGAAGGTCTGAGGCAAGTAAAGTGATGATATCAGTAGTAAATTTGCTGAAGAATTTTATGGTTCTAATTATTTTTACAGAATTTGTGTGAAAATAAGGTTAATAAGTCCAAACTTAGCGCAATTTTTTGTGCGCCGTAAATTGCAGTTTTTTACTATGGGAGGCACTGTAGCTCCCAGGTCGTCCATCCGAATTTTTTCAGACCGGGAGCTACAGTCCTGCAGCTAACATAAGTTCAAAGGCGCTGTAATTGTAAAGTTGTCGGTAAACAGTACAGAAACAAAGTATTCCTTTTAAAGAAATGATTGGCATGTGATATGAACTATCAGTTTTATGAAATAAGTTAATGTTATGCCGAAATTACAACATGCATCAAATAGCATAATTTGCAATGTTTTGTTGTTTTCCGAATACACATGTAACTTAATTATACATTTATAGTAGTCGAGGCTAGAGAACTTCCCGATTAAATTTTTTTCAGCATTTAAGTTTGATTGAATAATTATGTCACTATAAAAGTTTCAATCTCAAGAAAAATGCATCAAAATATGAAATTTTTAATTTACACAAAGCTGTCACTGCATAGTTAACAAAGTAGTGCGAATCGTAATGTGTGCGCAAATAGTAGAATTCACCGAATGCCTGATACTATACATGCAAACTTCATTCATAGATAAATCAAAATTATTATATAGAAGTATGAATCCTTTAAATTCTGATATAAAAAGTCAGAGCTATACATACATGTATACGTAATACAACGTACAAATTTAGTGGTTAAAAGCAGAGGGCTAGAGTCGGTGGAATCTCTGATAATCTTAAGTCTTTCACGTTTTCGTTGGAAACACATGCAAATGGTCCACGTATTGTAGTCCTTTTTTAAAGGACAGCAACTTGTCCCTTAAATATATCTTCTAACAGAATCACTATCTAATTAAAAACCATGATTATAGGGAGAAGCTTTCAATGTCCCCAGAGCAAATTATCCAGACTGCATGGACCACAATAGGGCAGAGGGAAAATACCTTGTGGGCCAAAGTTCGCAAGCTGCGTTTCACAGCATCCAATTTTGGACAAATTGTTACAGCTGTTCGAAAAAACAGGTATGATTTTCAAAAAACCTCATTAGTAAAGATGCATTATTAAATATTTAAAGATACTTAGTTTAAAGATATCAGTTTTTCTGAATTTTTAAAATCACACACTATTGAGAATATGATGTAAATTCTTCAACAGTAGCCCTGAACATATTTGAAAAAGCCATATATCTTACTTCGATGATTTCTTCATTTTAATGATCTACTTGAAAAAAATAAAAATAAAATTGACACAATATTGTGCTATTCAATAAATGATAAAACTACGGTAGCTTTATTTTATTTTAGAGTATGTTTTTTAAAATAACAAGATTTAGATCATTTTAAAATCCTTTCAAAATATTTTAGGTTAAACATGTCCTTGAAAAAAAGACTACTGAGTGCATACAACTTGGAAAAAAGAGCACCAATCCAATGGGGACTTGCCCATGAGAAGACTGCAATACAAGAATACTGCAAGGTCTTTGAAGTGAATGTTTTAGAGACAGGTAAGTTTTTTTTAAGGATTTAATAGTTTATTGAGTTTGTTTGAAATTGTCATTATATTTGTGCAATTATAAATTGTTAACTAGAGCAGAGCTCGTGGCAAAGCCCCGAGTAGGTCTTCCGTTGTTGCTGCGAGTTAAAAATCTATGTTATATGGTGTCAAACGATTATAATGACTATACTTTCAGTTCTGCTTTTGTTATAAAAACGTGTTGTGATTGAAAGCCTGTATATAAAACGTGTTTTGAAAAAAGAAAGGAAGAAAATATTTTAGGAAAACTATTTGTCGAGCAGAGTTTATGTAATCGTTTCAAACATTCTTTAAAAAATGAGATGTTTAATGGCGAGTTAAATTTTCAAAGGGTAGCAAGCATTGTTATAAACAGTATGTACTCGTGATTCATGTCAGGAAGTGTATTTCTTTTTTAAACTAAACCCGCCTACAAAACACGTAAACTTTTCTCAAAGATAACTTCTATATTAAAATATTTCTAAATTTTTTGAAGACTATGTGCAAGTTTAGAATTGCGTGCTGACAAAATTTACAGACCCTAAAACGTACTACTACACCAAAAAAGCGTGCGGCCTACGTGCGAGAAACGTTTCGTGTAAACCTTTTAGAGTTTCATGTAAACCGTTTAGCGTTTCGGGCAAAGCGTGCGAGAACCGTGTGAAATGTTCATCAGATTTCATTCGGAACTCTCTGACAAGTTAATTGTTTCATAATGGCGCCCGTGTTTTACATTACTTTAACAAAATTGAACAAATTTTTAACAAACAAAAGAAAGGTATATGTATTAAAAGACGACTAGTTACAGAGTAAATGTATATTTAACGTTTTCATGCGATGTTTCAGTACTGAAACAATATTAAAATTCGCTATACATGAAAAATATTAAATACAGTTAGTGAAACATGATTTCTATTGGAACAAACCTTAATCAACTTTAACTTGCACGATCATGTTTTGATAGGCATGTATTTTTATTATTTATTTACATCGATAACTCCTACTGATAACTCTTACTGAGACCATTCGGCTGTGTACAAACAGCACACATAACCTCGGACATCGGGTGAGACCTGCACCTGGCTGAACCTGTCAATCAAACTCTGTGTTTTTGTTTTCATTGGATGGTCAGGCGTCTCTCTTTTGTCAAAAGCCAATGGAAAATTAATGACTTCAAGGTAATCGGAATCAGTATTTGATGAAGCACACAATTTAAATGATAGAAAATTTATTAATTATTTGAACAAAAATAAATGTAAACATAGAGAGGAAATAAAAAAAAATTATTATTATGGGAATCTATACGCATGGTACTCAATTCAAATAGATTATATTATGATTTTATTATTTTATGTAGTAAAATCACCCTTCCAACTGTTACTCAATTACATAACAATTGATGACCTGGGGCTATAAATGTTCTGAGCTGTGTGCGCTGAAGCGACACAAGATTCTCGGTCGCATGCGGCAATTGAATTAACACAGACTGGCCGAATAAACAAAGGGGTGGGAAAGTGAAACAAAATGTTTCACATAAGAAGAATCCACCAAAAATGATTTTCGACAGATCTTATTATCTTTTCTCCAATTAAAAAAAAATCCAGCGCGAGCACCTGTCAGCGGGGCGGGAGGAAAGGGGGGGGGGGGGGGGGGCAGCAATGAGTTCGCTTCCACAATGAAACTACAGAAGTGATTAATATGTGACCGATAGAATCTAATCTAAAGTTGTTTAAACTCATGTGAATATTTTTAGCTCACCTGAGCTGAAAGCTCAAGTGAGCTATTCTGATCACATTTTGTCTGTCGTCCGTCTGTCCGTCTGTCCGTCCGTCTGTCCGTCCGTCTGTCCGTCCGTCCGTCTGTCCGTAAACTTTTCACATTTTCAACATCTTCTCAAGAACTACTAGGCCAATTTCAACCAAACTTGGCACAAATCATCCTTAGGCAAAGGGGATTCAAAGTTGTGAACATTAAGGGTCACACCCGTTTTCAAGGGGAGATAATTAGAATTTAATGAAAAATTTCGAGAAATTTTCAAAAATCTTCTTCTCAAGAACCAGAAAGCCAGGAAAGCTGAAACTTGTGTGGAAGCATCCTAAGGTAGTGTAGATTCAAAGTTGTGAAATTCATGACCCCCGGGGGTAGGGTGGGGCCACAATGGGGGGTCGAAGTTTTACATAGGAATATATAGAGTAAATCTTTAAAAATCTTCTTCTCAGAAACTAAACAGCCAGGAAAGCTGAAACTTGTGTGGAAGCATCCTCAGGTAGTGTAGATTCAAAGTTGTGAAAATCATGATCCCTAGGGGTAGGGTGAGGCCACATTGGGGGGGGGGGTGTTAAAATTTTACATAGGAATATATAGAGTAAATCTTTAAAAATCTTCTTCTCAGAAACTAAACAGCCAGGAAAGCTGAAACTTGTGTGGAAGCATCCTCAGGTAGTGTAGATTCAAAGTTGTGAAAATCATGACCCCCGGGGGGTAGGGTGGGGCCACAATGGGGGGTCGAAGTTTTACATAGGAATATATAGAGTAAATCTTTAAAAATCTTCTTCTCAGAAACTAATCAGCCAGGAAAGCTGAAACTTGTGTGGAAGCATCCTCAGGTAGTGTAGATTCAAAGTTGTGAAAATCATGACCCCTGGGGTTAGGTTGGGGCCACAATGGGGGGTCAAAGTTTTACATAGGAATATATAGAGTAAATCTTTAAAAATCTTCTTCTCAGAAACTAAACAGCCAGGAAAGCTGAAACTTGTGTGGAAGCATCCTCAGGTAGTGTAGATTCAAAGTTGTGAAAATCATGACCCCCAGGGGTAGGGTGGGGCCACAATGGGGGGTCGAAGTTTTACATAGGAATATATAGAGTAAATCTTTAAAAATCTTCTTCTCAGAAACTAAACAGCCAGGAAAGCTGAAACTTGTGTGGAAGCATCCTCAGGTAGTGTAGATTCAAAGTTGTGAAAATCATGACCCCCGGGGGGTAGGGTGGGGCCACAATGGGGGGTCGAAGTTTTACATAGGAATATATAGAGTAAATCTTTAAAAATCTTCTTCTCAGAAACTAATCAGCCAGGAAAGCTGAAACTTGTGTGGAAGCATCCTCAGGTAGTGTAGATTCAAAGTTGTGAAAATCATGCCTGGGGTTAGGTTGGGGCCACAATGGGGAGTCAAAGTTTTACATAGGAATATATAGAGTAAATCTTTAAAAATCTTCTTCTCAGAAACTAAACAGCCAGGAAAGCTGAAACTTGTGTGGAAGCATCCTCAGGTAATGTAGATTCAAAGTTGTGAAAATCATGACCCCCAGGGGTAGGGTGGGGCCACAGTGGGGGGTCGAAGTTTTACATAGGAATATATAGAGTAAATCTTTAAAAATCTTCTTCTCAGAAACTAATCAGCCAGGAAAGCTGAAACTTGTGTGGAAGCATCCTCAGGTAGTGTAGATTCAAAGTTGTGAAAATCATGACCCCTGGGGTTAGGTTGGGGCCACAATGGAGTGTCGAAGTTTTACATAGGAATATATAGAGTAAATCTTTAAAAATCTTCTTCTCAGAAACTAATCAGCCAGGAAAGCTGAAACTTGTGTGGAAGCATCCTCAGGTAGTGTAGATTCAAAGTTGTAAAAATCATGATCCCTAGGGGTAGGGTGAGGCCACATTGGGGGGGGGGGGGTGTTAAAATTTTACATAGGAATATATAGAGTAAATCTTTAAAAATCTTCTTCTCAGAAACTAATCAGCCAGGAAAGCTGAAACTTGTGGGAAGTATCTTCAGGTAGTGTAGATTCAAAGTTGTGAAAATCATGACCCCTGGGGGTAGGGTGAGGCCACATAGGGGGGGGGGGGGGGTGTTAAAGTTTTACATAGGAATAAAGAGTAAATCTTTAAAAATCTTCTTCTCAGAACTAATCAGCAAGATGATTCTTTATAATTGTTAAGACTTTGGCTCCAGGACAATTCTTCGGCCTCACAAGAAGGTTCAGAGTTTGATGTAGCAAAATATCCCATATATAAACAATTGTAAAGGATCTTTTTGAGAACTGCAATACTCAACATGTGATATGACTATAAAATTGAAGCAGGCAGCTATTTTTTCATTAGAATCTTTTTGTATTACTGTTTTGGGTTATTGCCCTTGATTTATTGATTCTTGATTATTTTAATTAATGCATCCACTGTTAACCAATTATTGTGATGATTATTTTTATACAATAATAAATATTCAATGTATATAAGTTGTTTTGCATAAGTAGTTTTGGGTTAGGCTGGATTAGTTTGTTTATTTTTGATTTCCAATTTTTAGATACTATGAATTATTTTAGGCCGGCACATATATAGGGACAGTGTCTATTGCTTTGTACCGAGCGACTGTTTGGGGTTAAACTTGAACAGGTATGGAGAGATTGAGGGTGTTAACATCCCTGGTCTATCTAATCTTCGTGTTTTTCTAACCAACGATACAGAATGTGTGGTCATTTCTGCCCTGTATCGCATTAATACAAGTGTGCGGTCATACCTGCTTGCATTGGTGGTGATTGCGGCGCCTGCGTTAGGTTGAGCTGTTGGCGCAAGTGTGCGGTCATCCCTGCTTGCGTTAACGTTGGTACCTGTTGAGTTGCGTAGGTGTGTGGTCATCCCTGCCTGCGTAACGTTGAGTCCCTATATATGTGCAGGAGCGGTGATTAAAGTCTGCTCTTGTAAATATTGGCAGCAATCAGGGCTATCCGAGTTCCAAGGGGGAAAAATGGATTTTATTTATACAGGATCTACATGTATTAATGTACATTGTCCAGATTGTATTATGACTCCATTAAGCTGACTTTATCATACCTGTTGTTCCTCAGGTGAGCGATGTGGCCCATGGGCCTCTTGTTTAAAATAATAATCGAATGCCTCAATTCAGGGCATTCCTTTATCGTGCTAGCCCCTACCGCAAACATGGAACTTTGATTATAATTTGATTTCATGTTTAAACTACCTTGTACGCTATCGTATAAATCAATGCTTAATCAACTGTACAAGTAAAATCAATTTATATTTTCGTCTTAAACCAATATAATAGTTGAAAACATAATAAAATATAGTTGTGTCCGTGCAAAATATGAAACATAAACGCGTCATAAGGTACATGTAGAAGAATACGAACCGACGGCGGATCACTTATCCACTCGCGCCGGATCTCCTCAGCCATGTACGAGGGATGATCATCATTTAAAGGTGTAATATTTGAAAGGGGGGGGGGGTGTTGATTTAAAACATTAATTGTACAGTTTTTAAAGTACTTTAATTACCTGAACAAACGAACCATTAGTTTATGTATAACGATTTTTCCGATTTGGAGTAATATCGTTCATTAATATTCATTTACACTCAAATATTTAATTAAATATATATACAAGTAGGACAACCTTTTATAACATAAAATTAAAACAGTTCTTGTATATACGGCTATATTAACTCAAACACGTTCATATGCATGCAAGTGTAAGTCGCGGTGTGCAAATCTTGTGTATTAAATAACCGCTTACCGCTAGGTAATGCAGCCGTGGCTGATCTCCTCGGCCGTGGACGAAGAATAGATTACGTAAAGGTACAACGCACAGAAACGCACAGCTCAGAACCAAGGAAGATTTGAAAAGTTTGCAGTATAATGACCTTACTCTATCAAATAGAAGTTATATATTTTAAACTTAAACCCCACAATTGATCTATGTCTATTATTGCTTTAGAGAATGACATTGCTTTTATTAATTAAATGAACTATTTCTTACTTGACATCGACTCGTTTAATCCACAAAAGATTTTGTGTAATCAAAACTAAAACAATTCTTGAGTTCGCGGCTAAATAAACTCATATATGAGAGACGCAACTCTCGTGTATTAGATAACCGCTGACCGCTAGGTAGTCCAGCCGAGAGCACGGTAACCGATTTTCTCGGCCGCGGGCAAGGGAGAGCTTACGTAATGGTACACACACACACACATGCAGCTCTGATTCAAGGTAGATTTTAAATGCATGGAGTTAATAACTAAAATGTAATGCACAGAGTTTTTTAATTCCAAATTTTGTGGTTTACTAGAAAAGAAAAAGAATGTTTTGTTTTCCAATTGCCGTTTTTAATGATTGTGCACTATAAGAACTTAACAACAATGACTTTAACTCCTAAAGGAAAAGCTTATACTCCAACAACAAAAAAAATTCTTATGAATTAATGCCTCCTGTATAAACCAGCATACTTTCTGCGGCAACTTTATGCCAGTTGTACGCACAAAGACTTTCGTTAACTTGTCAAATGAAAACAGGTACATGTCAACATGTAAAGCTTTTTACACTCATACTACACAAATCACTTACAAAATAACATTGTTACGACCTTTATGAGATCCCAACAAGCAACTTTTCCAGCGACAGCCATATCAAAATCCTAACCGTTTTTGAGTTATTAAGCAAAAACTTTTAGAGGCTATTGGCCCTTAATTTAAGGGGCCAGCCTTTTTTATTGGTGTTAAATGAAAGCCCTTGATATTCTGCACAACTTTTATTCTACATGTCTTTACAAAATATTTTTCGTTAAAAAGATATAAAGGAAAATATGTCTAAATTTTTGCACTTTTTGGAATCCTGTTTTTTGACCCCCTACCTTTTCCTAAATAAAAAACGTAATCTAAAAACAAAAACTAATGTGCACCACTACAATGTCTCTGCTATTCAAATTCGTTGGATTCCTATTCCCTGCTCTCATAGTCTCGGAGCCTTTGTCTGGAAACCAAAGGCCCTAAAAAAATCTAAAAGGGGAATAACTCGTTACCGGAAAGGGAATTCTAACTTTTATGAATTGGTGAAGATAGTGTTTTGTAAAGTCCATTAGCCCTGAAAATTTGAGCAAAAACCGTTCAGAAATGAGCACGATATGAAGCCTCAAAGTTCGCGTCTAGGAAGAAAAAAAAAGAAAAAAAAAAGACCTAGAGCAAAGCTCGTTGCAAAGCAACGAGTGGGTCTTCCGTTAATGTCGGAAGTAAAGCTGGAAGTTCCTCTAAGAAGCAGAGCTCTTTAACCGATAACAAGAGTAACTAAAATAAAAAGATAAATTAAATCGAATTATTCCTGGTACGACTTAACAAAATACGAATGATTTTAAGTACGACTTAACAAAAACCTTTCCGATTTCAAGAACAACTTAACAAAAAAATCCGAATGTGTTACAGTTCGACTTAACAATTATTTATGGTATGAGTTAATTTTACTTGGAACATTACGCTATTTTTTAAACCAAGGACGCGGAATCAAAATTTCCGGAAAAATCAATTTTTAAACCCCGATATCTCTGAAATGCATCATCCGATTTTAAAACGGTTTTCAGTGTTAGATTCAACTTGATAAGGTCTACAAAACACATATTCATTTTTCATTTGATCAGAAAATTCATTTTTTCGAAAAATTTGATTTACTTCCGGTTTCGACCGGAAGTGACGGATTTTAATTTCCAGCCTTATTACAGAGGCAAAACGATCAATATGTAAGCACGAAAAATTTCAACTTTCTATCTTGAAGCGTTTTTGAAAAAAGCCGCGGACAAAATGACTTTTTGAAAATTTAAAAAATGACGTAACGTAAAAACGGAAGTGACGTTACCATAGAAACTTTAACATCTTTGAGGCATTATAATTGCACATAATCTCTTAAAGTTTCATAAAAATCGGTTAAAAACTTTTTGAGATATAAAGCCGAGAAGGAGTCAGAAAAAAAATAAAAAATAAAATAATAATAACTAGAGCAAAGCTCGTTGCAAAGCAACGAGTGGGTCTTCCGTTAATGTTGGAAGTAAAGCTGGAAGTTCCTGTAAGAAGCAGAACTCTTAAACCAATAACAAGAGTAACTAAAGTAAAGAGATGAAAAAAATCGAATATTCCTGGTACGACTTAACAAAAAACGAATGATTTTAAGTACGACTTAACAAAAACCTTTCCGATTTTAAGAACGACTGAACAAAAAAAATCCGAATGTGTTCAGGTACGACTTAGCAATTATTTTTGGTACGAGTTAATTTTACTTTGAACATTACGCTATTTTTTAAACCAAGGACGCGGAATCAAAATTTCCGCAAAAATCAATTTTTAAACCCCGATATCTCTGTAATGCATTGTTTGATTTTCAAACGGATTTCAGATTTGAATTCACCATGGCAAGTTCTATAAGACTGTAGTATTGTCTTATTTTGTTCAAAAAAATGTAAATTTCCAAAAATTGGAACTGCTTCCGGTTTTGAGCAAAATTGATGAACAAAATTTTAAACCCCCCAGTACATTATAGAATTAATACATCTATCATCAGTAAAAATTTCAAAGCGATATCTTTAAAGTTAAATGAAATTTCTTGCGGACAAAATCACTTTTTTTAGATTTAAAAATGGCCGCCAAATTTGAACGGAAGTGACGTAAATGCTGAAACCTTAACATCTTTTAGGCACGCTTACTTTACAAAAGCTCTGAAAATTTCATTGAAATCGGATGAAAACTTTTTGAGATATAAAGCCGAGAAGGAGTCAGAAAAAAAATAAAAAATAAAATAATAACTAGAGCAAAGCTCGTTGCAAAGCAACGAGTGGGTCTTCCGTTAATGTCGGAAGCAAAGCTGGATGTTCCTGTAAGAAGCAGAGCTCTTAAACTAATAACAAGAGTAACTAAATTAAAAAGATTTTAAAAAATCGAATTATTCCTGGTACGACTTAACAATATCCGAATGATTTTAAGTACGACTTAACAAAAACCTTTCTGTTTTCAAGAACGACTTATTTAAAAAAAATCCGAATGTGATACAGTACGACTTAACTATTATTTTATGTACGAGTTAATTTTACTTTGAACATTACGCTATTTTTTAAACAAAGGACGCGGAATCAAAATTTCCGGAAAAATCAATTTTTAAACCCCGATATCTCTGTAATGCATTGTTTGATTTTCAAACGGATTTCAGATTTGAATTCACCATGGCAAGTTCTATAAGACTGTAGTATTGTCTTATTTTGTTCAAAAAAATGAAAATTTCAAAAAATTGGAACTGCTTCCAGTTTTGAGCAAAATTTATGAACAAAATTTTAAACCCCCCAGTACATTAAAGAATTGATACATCTATCATCAGTAAAAATTTCAAAACGATATCTTTAAAATTAACGGAGATTTCTTCCGGACAAAATCACTTTTTTAAAATTTAAAAACGGCCGCCAAATTTGAACGGAAGTGACGTAAATGCTGAAACTTTAACATCTTTGAGGCACGGTTACTTCACAAAAGCTCTGAAAATTTCATTGAAATCGGATAAAAACTTTTTGAGATATAAAGCCGAGAAGGAGTCAGAAAAAAAATAAAAAATAAAATAATAATAAAAAGAAACCGAAGAAAAACAAGAGGGTCTTCCGTTGGAAACGGAAGACCCTAACTAGAGCAAAGCTCGTTGCAAAGCAACGAGTGGGTCTTCCGTTAATGTCGGAAGTAAAGCTGGAAGTTCCTGTTAGAAGAGCTCTTAAACCAACAACAAGAGTAACTAAAATAAAAAGATGAAAAAAATCGAATTATTCCTGGTACGATTTAACAAAATCCGAATGATTTTAAGTACGAATTTACAAAAACCTTTCTGATTTCAAGAACGACTTGACAAAAAAAATCTGAATGTGTTCAAGCACGACTTAACAATTATTTTTGGTACGAATTAATTTTACTTTGAACATTACGCTATTTTTTAAACCAAGGACGCGGAATCAAAATTTCCGGAAAAAATCAGTTTTTGAACCCCGATATCTCTGTAATGCATTGTTTGATTTGCAAACGGATTTCAGATTTGAATTCACCATGGCAAGTTCTATAAGACTGTAGTATTGTCTTATTTTGTTCAAAAAAATGAAAATTTCCAAAAATTGGAACTGCTTCCGGTTTTGAGCAAAATTGATGAACACAATTTTAAACCCCCCAGTACATTATAGAATTGATACATCTATCACCAGTAAAAATTTCAAAGCGATATCTTTAAAGTTAAAGGAGATTTCTTCCGGACAAAATCACTTTTTGTAAATTTAAAAATGGCCGCCAAATTCGAACGGAAGTGAGGTAAATGCTGAAATTTTAATATCTTTGAGGCACGGTAACTTTACAAACGCTCTGAAAATTTCGTTGAAATCGGATGAAAACTTTTTGAGATATAAAGCCGATAAGGAGTCAGAAAAAAAATAAAAAATAAAATAATAATAAAAAGAAACCGAAGAAAAACAAGAGGGTCTTCCGTTGGAAACGGAAGACCCTAATAAAAAGAAACCGAAGAAAAACAAAAGGGTCTTCCGTTGGAAACGGAAGACCCTAAAAAGAAACCGAAGAAAAACAAGAGGGTCTTCCGTTGGAAACGGAAGACCCTAATAATAAAAAGAAACCGAAGAATAACAAGAGGGTCTTCCGTTGAAAACGGAAGACCCTAAAAATAAGAATAATCTTAACCAGCACAATAATAGAAAGGTCTTCCGTTGGAAACGGAAGACCTTAATAAAAATGACAAATGCAAGCTAGTTAATTGTGTAAATAATGCACACTATTGTAAAACTGCTAATATAACGTCTTTTGTATTGCAAGTCGACAACTTCGAAATTAAAAAAAAATTCCCTTGATATACATACATCTTAAATATGATGAAACAAAACTATCATGAATTCAAGTACACTAATTAAAGATCAGTTTAATTATATGAGTACAAATAAACAACACATATGCATATGCACAGAGATCATTGATAGTAAACCATACCTATTTTTAAAGAATTAAATCGATGTTCAATATCAACGCAATTGATCACTTAATCCTAGCATTTATAAGATCCGAAAATTCAAGGAGGTGTGCATGTGAAATTTTAGAATCTTCAAGATCCTTAACAAACGCTTGACAATAGATCTAAAATTGATACACATTCTGCATTCTAAAACATATTTTTCAATTGTATCTAAATGCGAGTTTATAAACATTCAAAATATCAGGCGGCTTCCATACGGTTTTGTAAAGATACTATAGGAGTATCGTAAGAAATGAGAATGCATACGCTTACAAAAATTGTAAGTACATGTAACATAGGTAAGGAACATACAACCACACACAAGGACAAATTACAACTGTAAACGTTTTGAGGAGTATTCTCAATATTTTGAAATCAGTTTCGTTTCATATGTTAAAATTTGATTAGAAACATTAAATTCGAGTCTATGCTTACTGAGTATTGATTAAAAAAACAATAATCTATTCGTACTTATACAATATACATCTATATATCTTGTTGGGAAATACATGTTTATTTTAGAATTATAGAATCTTTTTAATTATTGTTGTTATATCATGTATCGGGGTATACCCATCTTTTCTTCATACTTATAGTAGATTTCATTAACGAGTAGTAATGTATATTACATGCGTTTGATAAGGTAAGTCCATTAATTATCAAATTGATTTAATCTTAATTTATTTAGAAATAGGAACAGTTATCGAACGATGGGTATTTTTTTAAGTTATACGTACATGTACAAATATTTCAATAAATGTGAAGGTTTACCTTAATAACACGTACAAACCAAAAATTATAATTCTCTGTTTATTTTGCCTTAATAACAAAAAACACGCCATTTTTGTGCACAGACTAAGGACTTACGCCTACCCATTAGCAGGCGTAGATTTAAACCCAAATTTAGTCCCGACTAATTTTCCGCCTTTTTGTGAAACGCAACTTAGTATGGTTTTGAGGTTTAGTCCCTGATTTAGTCCGGACTAAGCTTACGCTTGGACATAGGCCTTTTTGAGAAACGGGCCCCTGGGGCCCGTTTCTCAAAAAGGCGTAAATTTGGGCCTAAGTTAGTCCGACTAACAAAGTTACGCCAATATTTAGTCGGGTCTAAGTTGCGTTTCTGAAAGATGCGTAAGTTAGGGTTTAAATGTTTAAGAACTTAGACATCTCCGCTGAGTACTAAGGGTAACGGGTGGTTTCGCTCCGATCACTTGTTCGCGCTGAGAGGTTTCGCGCCGAGTGGTTTCGCCCCTTTTCAATATATTATATAAATATTATTAACGATCAAGGATTACCTGTATTTATCGATCTAAGCAAACCCCAAATAATTGCTAACGTTGTGTTTTATGGAATAATTTAAAATTATCGTGATTTCACTTAATCGAGCTGTCTTAATTAATGCCTTTTATATACATTTGTGTAGTGAAGGCATTTTTAGCCAATTTTCCTTGAGCCATTATACATTGTTTATCCGTGATTTCACTTAGTTATGTAAAATTTTAACATTACTTACATTGCTTTCTTAATGCTTTTATGAACATTTGTCATGTCATTGTCATGGGAGTGAAATCATTTTTTGCCAATTTTCCGTGATTTCACTTAATGTTAACATTTACGAGTGTATATACATAATTTAGATTCATGATGTTGTTTATATCATATATCTAAAATCAAAGACTTTAATTCAAATTTAAATTCCAAATAAGGAATATAATGTATCATGAAGAAGCTATAGATTTTCTTTTTATATGTGTTAAAACTGTAAGAGTTGTAGGACTTTGTTGACAAACCAGACAGTAGAAGGGAGTCTGTCGTCTGAAATGAAGCACTTATGACTATCTTCTAGAATTCAAAATTATCGAGAGAGAAACTTCCCTCCTACGCAGCTTCGTTATGAGTCATATTCTTTCACTGTGATTTCGTAAGTTTCCCGTCAGATTCCATTCATAAAGATCCATACTGTTATAGCAACTAGAAAGTTGTTTGAGAACGTACATGCATGTACATGTAAGCGCGTCCATTACTTTAATCCCTTAATTTTTACAGTCATATCTCTTGGTTTCTAAGATTAAGTCTCGTTCCATCTTCTCTATATCCTCCATAATTTAAACGTTGATTGATATTAAATAAAGCGTGCTAAATACACAACCGTTGTGTGGGTTACCTCCCCTTACCTTGATACACATCACTCTTTGACGCTATTTTTGAATTATTGTTTTTCAATTTTCGGTAATAAATAAAAATATTCCGACGTGTACGGTGATAATTTGTATTATATATTCGTAATTCTATCGTTATTCCACAAACTAGTCTGAATTTAAAGCAGATATATATGGAAATTATCGATTTCAAATTTGAGGGCAATACACCCCCTTGACGACGGGCTGAGACAGAGAAATATCAGCCCCGACAGCCCTAGCTTTAGGTTGCTGTCTCACCTAGTCCAAAACACGTGTATCAGGGCTGATACACTACTAGGTATATGATATACAAAATAACCCTGTGTACAGTATCTTGACTAAAATATAGATATAAAAGCAGTCATCTAAGAACCCCTAACCTATTTGAAGACAGTTTTATAAATAAAAGGTTTATAAAAGTTTAATGGAAAAGGCATCTTAAAAATCCCCTCCGGATAATACATTTTGCATCTTTTCGGTTTTAACAAGTACATTTGAGTATTACTTTTTTCCCCCTATCTGCTTTGGGTTATTGGGGTGGGGATGTTTACAATTGTTGATATAACTAGAGCAGAGCTCGTGGCAAAGCCCCGAGTAGGTCTTCCGTTGTTGCTGCGAGTTAAAAATCTATGTTATATGGTGTCAAACGATTATAATGACTATACTTTCAGTTCTGCTTTTGTTATAAAAACGTGTTGTGATTGAAAGCCTGTATATAAAACGTGTTTTGAAAAAAGAAAGGAAGAAAATATTTTAGGAAAACTATTTGTCGAGCAGAGTTTATGTAATCGTTTCAAACATTCTTTAAAAAATGAGATGTTTAATGGCGAGTTAAATTTTCAAAGGGTAGCAAGCATTGTTATAAACAGTATGTACTCGTGATTCATGTCAGGAAGTGTATTTCTTTTTTAAACTAAACCCGCCTACAAAACACGTAAACTTTTCTCAAAGATAACTTCTATATTAAAATATTTCTAAATTTTTTGAAGACTATGTGCAAGTTTAGAATTGCGTGCTGACAAAATTTACAGACCCTAAAACGTACTACTACACCAAAAAAGCGTGCGGCCTACGTGCGAGAAACGTTTCGTGTAAACCTTTTAGAGTTTCATGTAAACCGTTTAGCGTTTCGGGCAAAGCGTGCGAGAACCGTGTGAAATGTTCATCAGATTTCATTCGGAACTCTCTGACAAGTTAATTGTTTCAAAATGGCGCCCGTGTTTTACATTACTTTAACAAAATTGAACAAATTTTTAACAAACAAAAGAAAGGTATATGTATTAAAAGACGACTAGTTACAGAGTAAATGTATATTTAACGTTTTCATGCGATGTTTCAGTACTGAAACAATATTAAAATTCGCTATACATGAAAAATATTAAATACAGTTAGTGAAACATGATTTCTATTGGAACAAACCTTAATCAACTTTAACTTGCACGATCATGTTTTGATAGGCATGTATTTTTATTATTTATTTACATCGATAACTCCTACTGATAACTCTTACTGAGACCATTCGGCTGTGTACAAACAGCACACATAACCTCGGACATCGGGTGAGACCTGCACCTGGCTGAACCTGTCAATCAAACTCTGTGTTTTTGTTTTCATTGGATGGTCAGGCGTCTCTCTTTTGTCAAAAGCCAATGGAAAATTAATGACTTCAAGGTAATCGGAATCAGTATTTGATGAAGCACACAATTTAAATGATAGAAAATTTATTAATTATTTGAACAAAAATAAATGTAAACATAGAGAGGAAATAAAAAAAATTATTATAATGGGAATCTATACGCATGGTACTCAATTCAAATAGATTATATTATGATTTTATTATTTTATGTAGTAAAATCACCCTTCCAACTGTTACTCAATTACATAGCAATTGATGACCTGGGGCTATAAATGTTCTGAGCTGTGTGCGCTGAAGCGACACAAGATTCTCGGTCGCATGCGGCAATTGAATTAACACAGACTGGCCGAATAAACAAAGGGGTGGGAAAGTGAAACAAAATGTTTCACATAAGAAGAATCCACCAAAAATGATTTTCGACAGATCTTATTATCTTTTCTCCAATTAAAAAAAAATCCAGCGCGAGCACCTGTCAGCGGGGCGGGAGGAAAGGGGGGGGGGGCAGCAATGAGTTCGCTTCCACAATGAAACTACAGAAGTGATTAATATGTGACCGATAGAATCTAATCTAAAGTTGTTTAAACTCATGTGAATATTTTTTAAAATAATAATCGAATGCCTCAATTCAGGGCATTCCTTTATCGTGCTAGCCCCTACCGCAAACATGGAACTTTGATTATAATTTGATTTCATGTTTAAACTACCTTGTACGCTATCGTATAAATCAATGCTTAATCAACTGTACAAGTAAAATCAATTTATATTTTCGTCTTAAACCAATATAATAGTTGAAAACATAATAAAATATAGTTGTGTCCGTGCAAAATATGAAACATAAACGCGTCATAAGGTACATGTAGAAGAATACGAACCGACGGCGGATCACTTATCCACTCGCGCCGGATCTCCTCAGCCATGTACGAGGGATGATCATCATTTAAAGGTTTAATATTTGAAAGGGGGGGGTGTTGATTTAAAACATTAATTGTACAGTTTTTAAAGTACTTTAATTACCTGAACAAACGAACCATTAGTTTATGTATAACGATTTTTCCGATTTGGAGTAATATCGTTCATTAATATTCATTTACACTCAAATATTTAATTAAATATATATACAAGTAGGACAACCTTTTATAACATAAAATTAAAACAGTTCTTGTATATACGGCTATATTAACTCAAACACGTTCATATGCATGCAAGTGTAAGTCGCGGTGTGCAAATCTTGTGTATTAAATAACCGCTTACCGCTAGGTAATGCAGCCGTGGCTGATCTCCTCGGCCGTGGACGAAGAATAGATTACGTAAAGGTACAACGCACAGCTCAGAACCAAGGAAGATTTGAAAAGTTTGCAGTATAATGACCTTACTCTATCAAATAGAAGTTATATATTTTAAACTTAAACCCCACAATTGATCTATGTCTATTATTGCTTTAGAGAATGACATTGCTTTTATTAATTAAATGAACTATTTCTTACTTGACATCAACTCGTTTAATCCACAAAAGATTTTGTGTAATCAAAACTAAAACAATTCTCGAGTTCGCGGCTAAATAAACTCATATATGAGAGACGCAACTCTCGTGTATTAGATAACCGCTGACCGCTAGGTAGTCCAGCCGAGAGCACGGTAACCGATTTTCTCGGCCGCGGGCAAGGGAGAGCTTACGTAATGGTACACACACACACACATGCAGCTCTGATTCAAGGTAGATTTTAAATGCATGGAGTTAATAACTAAAATGTAATGCACAGAGTTTTTTAATTCCAAATTTTGTGGTTTACTAGAAAAGAAAAAGAATGTTTTGTTTTCCAATTGCCGTTTTTAATGATTGTGCACTATAAGAACTTAACAACAATGACTTTAACTCCTAAAGGAAAAGCTTATACTCCAACAACAAAAAAAATTCTTATGAATTAATGCCTCCTGTATAAACCAGCATACTTTCTGCGGCAACTTTATGCCAGTTGTACGCACAAAGACTTTCGTTAACTTGTCAAATGAAAACAGGTACATGTCAACATGTAAAGCTTTTTACACTCATACTACACAAATCACTTACAAAATAACATTGTTACGACCTTTATGAGATCCCAACAAGCAACTTTTCCAGCGACAGCCATATCAAAATCCTAACCGTTTTTGAGTTATTAAGCAAAAACTTTTAGAGGCTATTGGCCCTTAATTTAAGGGGCCAGCCTTTTTTATTGGTGTTAAATGAAAGCCCTTGATATTCTGCACAACTTTTATTCTACATGTCTTTACAAAATATTTTTCGTTAAAAAGATATAAAGGAAAATATGTCTAAATTTTTGCACTTTTTGGAATCCTGTTTTTTGACCCCCTACCTTTTCCTAAATAAAAAACGTAATCTAAAAACAAAAACTAATGTGCACCACTACAATGTCTCTGCTATTCAAATTCGTTGGATTCCCATTCCCTGCTCTCATAGTCTCGGAGCCTTTGTCTGGAAACCAAAGGCCCTAAAAAAATCTAAAAGGGGAATAACTCGTTACCGGAAAAGGAATTCTAATTTTTATGAATTGATGAAGATAGTGTTTTGTAAAGTCCATTAGCCCTGAAAATTTGAGCAAAAACCGTTCAGAAATGAGCACGATATGAAGCCTCAAAGTTCGCGTCTAGGAAGAAAAAAAAAGAAAAAAGAAAAATAAGAATAATCTTAACCAGCACAATAATAGAAAGGTCTTCCGTTGGAAACGGAAGACTTTAAAAAATATGTTAAAACATTATTTACCATTAATTATAGATAACCTAATTATTGACAACAATCCCCGCCTTTATATGTTTGAGACACATCATCTGAAAGTACTAAAAACTAAATACAGCACTGCATGCATTGTTCCTAAAAACACACAATTCCTTTAATAATTTGAATAACCATTATTAAATATTGTTGTAGGAATTTGGCTTCGTGAGTCTGGGCTACTTGGAGCCTCTCCAGATGGCTTTGTTCAAGGAAATCCAAAGAACATCACTGAACGAGTCCATCAACAAGAAAAGAACTCAACATTGCTGTCACCTGACATTGTTGAGGTGAAATGTCCATTTTCCGCCAGATCAATGACAATCAAAGAAGCTTGTTCAAATGTGAAGGATTTCTTTCTTGGTAAGCTAGCTAAAAAACCTATAAATTTATATTGTATGGGGATTTAATCTTGAATTGTGCACATTTATTAATAAATATATTGTAATACAAATGTACTTATATGAAAATATACATGTATGTGTCCTATTTGAGCTTTATTGAAGATTCATTGTTGAAATATTATCAAAAATGTTCATGGTAACATTTCAATAACTTGCACTTCATTCTGAATATTGAAGTACTTTTATGACTAAACCTCTTATTTACATGCTGCTATTCTACATGTAACTAATATATGAAATGACACTTCCCATTTCTAGATTGTAATCCAAGTGATAATTCACTTCACCTCAGAACACAACATGATTATTGGCACCAGATCCAAGGACAGTTGTACCTGACAGGAACACAGTGCTGTGACTTAGTAGTGTGGACTCAGGCAGACATTCAAGTTGTTCGTATCGAGAAAGATGCATCATGGTCATCAAACATCTTGAACATGATCGAGTTTTATTATAAAGTGTTTCTGCCAAGTTTATGATTCATTTTGTCTGTTATTCTTTGTCTGCATGTCTGTGGTATAATAAATAAATAAAATAAATGAGAAAATGGTTCAGTAACTTTTGTTAATCAAACCACAAGCCACGATACAGAGTTTGCATAGTTTTTTTCTTATGACATGATGTACATATTGGCTTTTGTTTGCGACGATGCTATACCAATAGAATTAAATAACAAAGAATCTTAACTTTATTATCTCACATGTACATATGCATAGAAAATATACTACACTGTGTTAACTAGAGGGTTGCAAATTCTAGATATGCATTTATTAACATAAGCATTGACCTACTGAATAGGTTCTTCAATGTCACACTTTTCTGCAATCTCTTTCAAAAGGGGAGCCTGTAAATTAACAAGGGCCACACAAAGTTGAAATATTTTAGTGGATAGGTGTCTATACTGTGACGGAATATGGCTCAGAATTTCAAAGTTCTTTATTCTTTCATTTGGCCGCTCCACATGGATTCTGCTTCTGCCTATTTTATAGCACAGTTGAGCTTCTTCCTTAGTGAAATGTGATTTGCTAGTGAGGAAAGGCGGGATATTTAGGGTGACACCATTTGGAAGTTTGTCAAAAATGTTGAATCCTTTGTCAGCCAGGATCATATCACCAGCTTGCAGCTTCTCTAATATGCCACAATGGTCCACTATTGCGGAGTCTGAGGTTGATCCAGGATAAAGATCGCAACAGAACACAAGAGCAGCATTAGGTGCAACACAAGTTAAAGCCTTTACTGTGTGGCGACTCTTGTAGTTACTGTATGCCAGTGACTGGCTATTTATATCTGTTGGGATGTCTTGTGTCACTTCTGTGGCGTCCATTGCAATTCTAGCCGATGAAAATTCTTCAAATGACTTTGGCATGGATCCTTGGCATTTCAGTTGACTTGGTATTCCGACAGCTTTCATGACCCCTTCAAACAAAATTTCATGCAGGGCATGCACAAATGTGTTGATAATATTGGACACAGTAGCACGACTAGTGTTGAACCTCTCTGCTAAATCAAGGTCCCTGCAGTTGAGTCGTAACTTCATTAATGTCATCAACAACTGATCGCTGACACTAAAGTTCACCACAGTCCAACCACCATAATAATTGAACGGGCCCATTCTCTCCACGAGGTTCTCCAAAATGTAAAAGGTATCTGCAGAAAATGATGTATACAGCAGCATCTGTACAAAAAGAAACCAACAACAACAATCACATTTATGTTATTAAAATACTTTTGAATAAAATTTTCAAATATGCAAGCCAATAAGGAAATCTTTATACATGTACTGCAAAAATCTATAGTTTTCATTGTAACATACCTTTTCAGGGTCATTAATTATGTTCCCAATTGTCATGGACGGTTTTTTAAGCTTCAGCATGTTAATTTCTTGCTGCAACTTTACTAATTCCTCTTCCATATGTTTAAGGGATGCTGGAAGAATAACAACTGTTTACAATATATAAAGTCCCTAATATACATGTTTATGAATATACAAACACATAGAAACACTTTGCTTGGAAGCATAAAAACACCGATAAAGGAGTATCACATTTTCTGTTTAATGTAAAAGTACTTGACATATATATACATTGTACATGCATTTGTATCTAGTTGTGATAACACATTTTACACCATGTCGGTACCTTTATTATGTTGAGGACTTGAAGTTGCATACTCGTGATCATGAAGTACAGTTATGCTGTCTGGTACAGTAATATTGGAATTGGCCTCAACTTCAGCCTCAGCTCCCACATCTATGTTTGAAGCAGATATTTCCTCTACAGCAGGTTGCATAATTTTGCGTCTATGAAGAAATAAGAGACTAGCATATTACATGATCTGCCTTTTCACTTGATGCTGCTATAGTATTGCATTTTCTTCTTGTGAATTTTCAGTAAAATATTTTTTTAATGCACGCACCAGTATGTAAAATGAATGTTCAATCAGATCATTATAAACATACAATATTCATGTGCATATTCATTGTAGATGGATAACCTGCATGTACTTAAATCTGACATTATATCTTCACATTTATCTTTTGCATTACAGTTTACATGTAAACATGTTTTATAAATACATATAATATATGATAACACAATCTGTCTCCTAAATGTAATCATACATGTATGTAGTATAACTGGTAATGAAATATTTGTATTTTGTGGAACTGCAGATTTTCTGATACCTTTTTGGTATGGCCACATCTGGAAAACATCCAAAGTTTTTACTATAACTGAATATAGTTGGTCCATTCTCTTTCTTGCCATCGAGAAAATGGCAGCTGCAAATCCTGTCATTTGGATTATAATCTCTGTCTGCTCTCCTAAAATTACGTGTTTTAACGATAAGTAAAATGTTTAGGCTCAAGTATTCTTAATTGTGCATTAAACTCAAATGAAATCTTTAATCAATCATTTATTTAAACCTTTTAATCAATTTAGTAGGGTTTTTTTGTTCGGTAGTTTTGACCTGTTGACGTCTGCAACTCTCTTTGACTTTTCAGATATATATTTTGTTATGATTACTTACCTACATCGTTCAACCCATCGTTTCCTTTCCCTGACGTCGGTCGGAAATCGGTATAAATTGCACTGCAACTTTTTACCGGTCTTGTGTGTGCAACCGATGGCAAAACAATATACCATATTATTTCTCTATTTGTTTACCGAGTAGAGGTACCCGGAAGTGGTAAAGCGAAAGTGAAACCAAACGAGACTTACAGACCCTATAATGTCACTACGTCACACAGCGGCAACTCATTGTCTGCGTTTTACCACGGCTGGCGTATGGTTTTTGTGAATAGATCCCCAGGACTTTTCAGTCAGAATCCGAAAATAATGTCTGTCCTGATGCACAAACTGGACCAAATGAAATGCCCCTCCCCCACAAAAGCAAGACCAATCTTACTTTTTCCTACTCTGTCATAGAGTAAACCTGGGGCTCGTTTAACAGAACTGACTTTGACTAAAATCTATCTTAAGACCAAAATTTGTCAAAAGATCTCATCATAGCTAACAAAATTGTCATATCTTAAGGATAATCTTAAAAACTGTCAAAATACGGGTCTTAAGTCCAACTTTAACATGCATGGCGAGAGCTAATACTTTGGTCCACCATCGAAGGCCGAGTATAATTCGAATGTGCGCGACTTTTTATTTTCATGCTGCCGTTAGTGTAGGTTGAAAAAATCAAACAAAACACATCGGAAATATCCATGCGCTTTTTAAAAAAAAAATTAAAACATAAATCGGGTAAAAAGCTACTACAGACAGCATCGGTCTCTGGTATTGTATAATATGCAAGAAATCGAGAGAATATGAATCGCTTAATGGAGACCGTGTGTCTTTTTTTACTCAGAATTGAAATATTGACAGAACGCCAAAAGAAGCATGTACTTTATATATTTTTCTTCATTCAGAATTAATTAATGAACTGCAATATAAACTGCGATATGCCAAGTAAGGAGGGATAGGGCACTGAAAAAATTACTTTGATGTGATCCCAGAACAAAATTTTAGTCAGATGATCAACATTAAAAAAATCCATCTGGTGACATTTTACGGTAGTTTTCATACATGTGAAAGAACAAAACTGAATCTTTGGACAGAAAAACAAGAACTGCATGTAATAACTTATTTGGAGATAATGGTGATGCTTCTGACTGTGTTCGAGATCAAGACTTCAGTGCACCCCCCCCCCCCCACCCCCGCGCGCTTCAAGTCATATTGATACCTTTTTCGTATCTTTTGTCTCCTTCTTCAGAGCATTTCCAACAGAGACATTCTTTCTTGAAACTAAATTTCAACCGTGTCTCTAAAATTGGACACCGCACATCGAAGACATTTTCACATGGATGGTTGTTCGCACGTCCGGTCATTACCTGTTTTATGTTTTAAGGTCACAAAATTATCTACTGTGTGAACAGGCGCAAATATAGCGGTAAACGAAGGAAAGATTTCTAGGTGTAATATACTTTATGAAAATACTTTTTATTCTTTCAGTTTATGTATAATTTTTAGTATATAAAATATATATAAAATATATCAATGATTTAATCACAAAATTTTATCATTATTATATTTTAGACAACTCAGTTGGTGAAGCGGATTTAATCACTAAAGAGAAACTACAAGACCACAAGTTGGTAAAAAAAAAATCTCCTTAGCTCGAATCGAGATATAGAATCGTAAAAGTTTGGCATTTCGTATCTGTTATATTTCATCGTATATGATGAACTAAGTATAATCGTTAATTTTCTTAGGCCTATATTGTTTTTAATTCTTTAAATATTAGAGCTATAATATAATTCACGATCGTAGTTGTATCGATCATTAAGATAAGATATTAGAGAACATTATGAATAAAATTATACATCTTTTTCCGAGAGTTCAAACGTTCACAACTGACGATCGTGATTGTCAATATTACACGTGTGATGTGGTAAAAGTTTTTACTTTGTATGGAATAAAATGTAAAAATTAAGATAGTGTTCACCTGTCCGAGAAAAGGGAGGTTTTAAAACATACAGATAATGTAAAGCTACAAGTCCGATTTTTTTAGCTATGAGATTATCAAATATTTTTCCATACAGACCAAATATATTAGAAAGTTGCCAATTTACAGAAGCAAAATTCGTCTCCTTTCAAAAATTGAAATATTCAAAGTACATAAAAAATTTCTGTATGGAAACACAAAAAAACAAAACGAACAAACCAATCAACTTCATCTTGGGAATGTTTAAAAACGGGAACCGTTTGGTTTCGTTCCCGGATGATTGGGTTTATTCTACCCGCATGTGATGTATCGATTGTATACGAAACACTTTTTCAAATATTAGTGAATAAAATGTACCGACGTTTATTTTTGATTTGAATTTTTTTCAAAGTCGTAATACAATCATACCCGCCTTGACCTCAGCAGCGAATTTTTATATGAGACGAAAGAAATCAATACAATTTATGTCGTTTGTTTTGTAAATAAATTGTGTACATCACTGTTTCATTAAAATATGGCTTAATTGACCTTAAAAACTACTGCAATGTCTATTATAATATACGTACTTAGCATAACCATCGTATAAAAGCGAACACAACATTTTAAATGAAATCGGGCATAGCAGCTTTAACAAGTATTCCTTTTAAATGAATGATCGGCAGTAATGATATATAGATAGCTAAAAGCAATCAACATGATCAGTTTAATGTAAAATAATAAAAAAAGTACTGTATTTTTACAAAATATAGAATATTTTGAATCTGTACACCATACTTTCATTATTATAAACCGTCAACAAATTTAATTTTGAAATAAATTTGGGGAAAGCCGTCCGTAAACTCCTTGTCTAGTTCTATATTTTTAACGTAATTATTAAATGTTAATGTATCTTCTTCTTCTTCAGAATACTGAGTAGGGCTCTTCAAAGAGCATTAACACGTATACAAAGAAAAAATGTATTAAAATAATTTAATGCGACTGAAAACATAACTTGCTATTGCCGTCGCATTATAACGTAACCTTGTTTATAAATCAAGCCGTATATCTAGCTAATATTATGCAACAGCAATAGATCGAGGTCAGTTCTTATGATTGAGGTCAGTTCATCGAGGTCAACTGCCTTAATGAATGAATCTTTCGATAGAAATTCTTACGCGTGAGACAAAATGTGCATTCTTAAATTAACAGGTCGAACTGTATTTCATGTATGTTTGCATCTCTTAAGGTAAATGAATTGAAATGAAACTGAGTATAATGTTATATAAATACTAAACCAAAGCTTCAAGTTTTATAAGAACTACGTATGCAAGCGGTGTGTGTGCACGTGAAAGCATTTGCCGGATGCCTCATATGGACACAACAGTGATCGGCTTCGGCCGATCACAAAAATTTCACAATAAGTCCATATATTATTCCATTTACGAAATCCTTAATACAGTCATTTGGGGGTATTTTGAATTAAACTTTTTGTTCAACTTGATTGTAAAATATGTGTAAAAACGCATGTTTAATACACTTCGTTGTTTTGGTCAAACAAAAAAATCATACTCGTTCATGTGCCTGGACACCTCATTCCATCTCTTGGAAAATTCAAATTAATAAGATTACATAGCAAAATTCCCGAAACAGGCCTTAAACCCCCTCTCCAACCTTGGAAAACAAAATGATCCCTCGGACACCCCCTGGAAATGTATTCATGCGGTAACAAGCATACACTGTATCAATTTTCTCGCTTAATTAAGCAATAGCATACAATGTACTGAGACATGAATATTGAACAGCGTTTTCATCACACAAATTCCCTTAACTGAGGTTAGCGAAAAGATTTTAGTCACAAAATATTTTTTTAATGTATGACATTTCTTCTTTAAACTCTCTATATATAAATAACATTGCAGGTGGTGACTGTTGGAGAGTTTCATTTGTTCATGTTTTGTACATTGCTTGCGATACATCAAACTTTCTAAAACACAGAACCCGCATAAACTTGTATGGGCGTTTATGTTTGCACAGTTTCATAGAAATGATTATTAAAACGAACAAGGAATTGCTTACCAATCTAGCACAGTCTGTCTGTCTGCCTTTCTAACACACATTAAAAATCAATTTCTTTTTTTGCGAATTTCTTAAACTGCATCATGATAAACCTTTACAGCTGCAGCCAGCAATACCCGCCTCTTGACCACTAACATATTTGCGTTTTACTCATTAATTCGTTTTTGAAAATTATCCGCTATAAATGACAATGATTGTTACAACTAGAGGTACTGTGAGCAAGCTCACAATTGATACCCCCCGCTAAGATAAAAATCATAATGCGTGTATTTTTCCAATTATAGAAAATATTGGATGAATCTTTTTCACAGTCCATTTTCTATAAATAACAACTGCTCTATTTTTTTTAAAACTGTTGGTCTTAAGCAGTATTTGTGTGAAGTAAGAACATTCAATGCTTTTCCATAAGAAAGATAATGACCGGACACGAATTTTGCACTTTTTTTGCCCTTGACCTTGCCCAAATTACCTTAGGTCAAGATCCTGACACACCCTTTGGTCCTAAGCAATATTTTTGTGAAGTTAGAACATTCAATGCTTCTCCATAAGAAAGATAATGACCAGACACGAATTTTGCACTATTTTTCCCAACGACCTTGACCCTGCCCAAATGACCTTGGATCAAGGTCATGACACACCCTTTGGTCATAAGTAATCTTTGTGTGAAATAAGAACTTCCAATGAATCTCCATCAGAAAGATATGGACCGGACACAAATTTTGCACTTTTTCTGCCCTTGACCTTGCCCAAATGACGTTGGGTCAAGGTCATGACACACCCTTAGGTCATAAGCAATCTTTGTGTGAAGTAAGAACTTCCAATAATTCTCCATAAGAAAGATATGGACCGGACACGAATTTTGTATTGTTTCTGACAGTGACCTTGACTTTGCACAAATGACCTTAAGTCAAGGTCCTGACACATCCTTAGGTCATAAGCAATCTTTGTGTAAAGTACGAACTTCCAATAATTCTCCATAAGAAAGATATGGACCGGACACGAATTTTGTATTTTTTCAGACAGTGACCTTGACCTTACCAGAATGACCTTGGGTCAAGGTCATGACACACCATTATGTCAAAAGCAATATTTGTATGAAGTAAGAACTTCCAATGTTTCTCCATAAGAAAGATATGGACCGGACACGATTGCACATACAGACGGACAGACGGACAAGGTGATTTCTATATACCCCCAAACTTCGTTTGCGGGGGGTATAAAAATATCATATTAAAGATGCATACAGGCTCTAAAACAATGTACGTTGGTTAAATAAAATCGCCTTAAAACATTTGGTGTTGTGCTTAATTACACATATAGTTTACTGTTGATGTAATATGGTTTGAACATGGTCAGTAAATCCCATTCGGTGCGAGAGTGAATGAATATGTTTTAAAAATAAATGTCCACATCATTCGGGGGAAAAAACTTAGTACTGCTATTTAGACAATATACTTTCGTGATAACTATTTGATAATCCCGCCCCATCAACTGAAGATTTTTGGTTCTATTTTTCACAATTTGAGGGAAACTCTGGTGTGAAAAACATATTTAAGTTTGCATTGCATGTCATAAGGTTAGCAAAAAAACAACAACAAAAAAACACACACAAAAATCCGACAATTTATGAATTTTTTTAACTCGACCTACTCTCTCTCTCTCTCTCTCTCTCTCAGGATAAGATAGATTTTTTATCGTGAAAATATCTCATATATATGCAAACAAAGAAATATTAGATATATGCGTTAGACCTTTTAGAACTAATTACAATTTCAATGATAAAAAATGCACATGCATGGCTGGATTATTATAAAGGATTGACAGGATAAGAAAGTGATTATTTAAAAAACTGCAAGTATCTGTAGCTTGGGAACATGCATCATTAGTGAAGTAATTCATATTTTCTGAAAGACGTGGTTTTCTTTACATTTCTTTTTCGTTTGGCGACGCTAAAAAAGGAAGAAGAAAGAAAATGGCGTAACGCTTATTTAAAATGACAGGGGAAAGGATAAAAAGCCATTGTTTTCGATAATAACACTAGAAATTATCAAGTAATTAAACACAAAACTGCATCCCGCAACGCTAAGAAAATGGTACGGCGCGTTGTGTTAGATTGTTACGTCAAAACATGAATTTGATAACGTCATGCTTGGCCCTGAAGCGTAATAACGTCTTTTTGACGTGGCAGCGAAAGGGTTAAGGGGTCATCTCAAAGTTTGATAATTTTTGGGATTTTGCTTGTAATGTAAAAATTTTGCACATTTTTTACATTGTTTTAAAACTTCTGCCCTAGTGATTTATGTTTCTGTTCTACATATGTAAGTTATTGCTCAAAGGCATCAAATGGTCAAATAAAAAAAATTACCTACTAGTTTGTTCCAGGGGTCTTATCAAAGTTGTTTTTATATGCCCATTTTCCCAAATTTGTCAGAAAATGGCTAATTTTTTATTTGACAAAGGCGTAAATGGTGATCTTTATACTATTTTTAAAACATTTATAATTTATAATATAATAAATAAAAGATTTAAGTAATATTAAAATAAATATATAACATCACATATTAAGGGTCATTAATATAAAAAACATGGTTACTGTATTGAAATATATGACTTAAGCTTTATTTAGGCGGGTTAAGAAAACGTGACAGAAGGCTAGGCTTGCTGAACCCTTTTAAGGTTTTCGACCCGAGCCCAAATATAGCTTATACTTCGAGACATTTATGTTTATTCCACAATATCATATCAATTTTACGCATCAAACGAGCTATTTTAAACAAATTGAAACTATCACGACATGACGTCAACCAAGCAAAAAGATGACGTCATAATACAAATAAAACGCTGAGCGAAAGCGTGCTTATTCGATCTGTACTCGGCCTCTTTAACTCTTTCGCTGCCAACGTAAATGATTGAATTGCCAAATATGTAACGTCACTGGTATATGACGTTTTTAAAAGAGTTATGACGTAAAGCGCACCTGCTTTGAGATGGATATTCTACGGAAAAGTCAGCTGAAATTATATGTCTTGTATTCTCCCATTTTATATAATTTAGCTCTCATTTGATACACGAAATATAATTAAAACTTTGATTTGTAAGTTGATAGTGAACTTTCACAGTGTGGTTAAGATGTGGATTTACAAGTTTTCTATTCCCCAAATTAAATACACCCCTTTTGGGGCATTTACAAATAAATGTACAATATGGAAGGGATTGCAATTTTTGTTGCAATTATATTGCAAATTTTCCGATTTATTTTCTAAACCGTTTCATGCACCTCTAAAAGAAAAAAAAATATGGGTAAAGCTGATATTTTATAACATATTAACATCATGCCAATCATCTTAGTCAATGATTTTATAATTTACCAAATATACTCTTGCTTTGTGTCTAGCATGTAGCGTTATAACACAATATTAAAAATGATAATTCGCTATCAAAGGGTGGACAAGCACCGCCCTTCTTAATCAAATTTGCAGCTGTTAAAAAGAAGACCAAATAAACTTTAAACGTGAAAATTGCAAATTCCCAGAAATTGTGTTCACAAAAGAATGTTCTATTTTGCATTCAAAAAATTTATTTTCAATTAATCGCTGCACACTATTCCTCCACACACAAATGCTTTTTTAAGCAGGCAAAGTGGAGGCCTTTTAAGCATCTCGTGCATTGCGTTCTTGATCGCCGCCTTTGCCCTGTGGCTCTGTCAGAGCATGCGACACAGTCCTTTTCTTTTCTGCCTAATATATAAAAATGATAAATAAAATTTGATAAATGAAATTTAATAAAAAGTTTTCACATCGTCAGTCATTTTATCAATTTCCTTATTGTACTCTCTCTCTCTCTCTCATTCATCTCTCTCTCATTCATCTGATTTGTTAATTTTTTATGGTTGTCGGAAAATCCATACGTGTTACTGTATATGTGGTATGAAGAGTGTATAATATAAGATAAAAATACATGTACAAAAATCACCGCTGCATGGATCGAGCAGACTAATATCTATTTCTATAAAAATCAGATTAAGGGGGAAACCTTTTCTCATATCACAGACCACAATTCTACCTTAAGTTTTGTTTTTATCAAAGTAATATCATAAATGCAGGCCTTTTAAAGAATTCAACTTCGGTTTTTAACAATGTTAACATTTTTAACATTTAACAGTCCCGTCTCGTTTGCCTCACGCCTCTGACGGGCTGGTCCCTGCCGACCAGGTACTCACTACTTAGGGCCTCAATCACCTCTTGTATAAATCTCAGACGGGATTTCACTGGTGCATCTAATGTGTTCTTTCTGTACAGGATGTAGGCGTTACTGCACATTCGATGAATGATATTAATGGCAAGTTTTTTCCAGACTTTAGTAGATTTGCGATTATCATTATAAAAGTGTAGCATCATATCTGCCACATCCACTCCCCCCATGTTCATGTTATAATGTTGTATTATTTTTGGCTTTCCATTTGAGTTTGCTGCATTGATAAAAGTACTGATCATTCTAACTGGTTTTTTACTCTCTCCCCCCCCCCCCTTGTACGCTGCTGCCAAAATTTCACCTTGTCTAACATACACACTTTCACCAGGTCCAACATGGGCGTTTTTGATTGTTAAAGGCATTTTTCGGTTAGATCTAAGGTTCCTGTCAAATACGTGTTCAAGTCTATTAATTTCCTTGCGAGGTCAAAACTGCAAAAAAAAAACTGTCACAGACAACATGATAACCTTTCTGGAGTAAGTTGCAGTTTTTTTAGGAGTCGCAGGACTACTTCTGTTCCTTGTAAAAAAATTGGATGTGGGAGTAAACTTTTAACCTAGATAGCATTTCAAATGTGCAACATATCCAGTTGTACTTTCGGCTAATACCCAGAATTTCACTCCAAATTTTGCTGCTTTTGACGGGATGTATTGGAGCATTGCTATGCGACCTCTTGTACCAATCAATGATTCGTCCACACATATGTTCCGGTCAGGCATGTAGAAATAGGTGGCGACACGGTTGAAATGGTCAATCAAGGGGCGAATTTTACTGTCGGGTCTGTAAAGTTTAAAAGCCAAACAAAATAATGAGACTGATTTTTAAGAATTTAAACATTTCTTTAAGAATTTAATTGAAATATATTTATCTAGGTTTTTATATAAAGCATTATTAACATAATTATACATATTTTGACATCGCATATATCCCAGTGGGTACATGTGTTTGTCGTTATTTTGCATGATTCTTGCTATAGCCCCAAACCCCACCCCTTTTTACCAATACCTTATGGTAACGTGCCTCATTTAAAAAATATAAATATTTTTTTGGTGAGTTATATGGGTACAAAGGTAGCGACATTGCAGTAAAATACGTAAGTTATGTGAATTTTTTCTGCAATGATCGCGTTTAAGCCCGCGTTTTATTGTTTCTATTTACACTTTTTAAATCAAAATTTTGAATAATCATAAAAAGTAGGTAATTAAAAAGTAACTAAACTATAATTGTTAATGTGCAGCAGTACGCAACAAAGTTAAGGCTGTCAATAAACTCCGTTCAGACAAAAAGTATGGGAAATGTGCATTAAGACATCACAGTATATTACAAACCTCGAAACTACTTATTAATCTATTTATTAGTAAAATTAACTTATACTTATCTTTTAATTAAAAACAACAAATGCTATAACTTACAATTTTGATGTCCGTTATATCGTACACACTGAAAAATAAGCGAGATGTCGTTCTCGCAGTACTACAAAATATTACGTCATATGCTTCAAAATGACGCATTAAGTTAAATCATTGAAGGCTATCGTGCAGTTTTATAGCGAAGAAAAATAAATGTCATACATTAACGGAAAAGTATAAATGAATAATTAGGGCCCCGCAAGGATTTGCGGGTGCCCTATAGTAATCACTTTGTCCGTCCGTCCTTCTGTCCGTCCGTCTGTCACTCTTCCGTCCACAAATTTCGTGTTTTTTTCTAATAACTTTTTTTATGGTTGCCCAATCAAGTTCAAATTTGGTATGGTAGTTCAGTAGGCAGAAATACATATTTTGATGCTAAGTTTGGTTCTCTTTGTCTTCTGGTTTGGAGCTTGGGTGGTGGGGTAGATTCCTAACTATGCATTAGAATGAATGAGCAAAGAGAGATAACTGCTGAGAATGAATGGGCAAAGAGAGATAACTGCTGAGAATGTTACCATTGTATACATTGAAGGCTGTGCAATATTTGTCCTTTGGGATTAATTAACCTTCCACACTATTTTATTTTTTGATTATTTATTTTATTTTTTTCTGCCTTAATGCTGTTAATTTTAACAGGTAATCAGATAATAACCCCATTCTGTCATTTCTGAGAAAAAAAATCTTAATTGTAAATTCAGAAGAAAAGGATGAGAGAGCAGAACAATTAATCCCCTGGGATTAATTATCATGCCTGCTGCAGAAAATTTAGAGGCTTATCTCTATCTGTCATATCGAGATTAATGAACACATGGGATAAATAGAATCTCATATGATTTTTATCCAACTTGTGTGTTTTATCCCCTCACTAAGGCTCAAGAAAAAAACACTTTAATTGTTGGATGAAAATCATATCCAACTACAAATCACGAGGTCCTATATATTGCAGTTCTTTACATCTTATGCTGGGCATTTATTTCTCATCATTGTTAATATAAAGAGGATGGAATTCAAAGTTTTTTTCACTTCTCTATATTAATTGTCATAGCGGGGCCCTTCCTGACTGGTCAGTTTTCTAGTTTTGTTTAAAATTATTAATAGTAGAATGCTACCTATATAGTCTTATTTTCATTTTGTTAAAAGTATGCATCGTATAAAGAAGCCACCTCGGTTTTGTATAAAATATCGTATATCTAAAATCTGAGTACCTAAATAAATCACTTAATTGCAAAGGCATACACTTACCTGATCCCGACAAACTTTTACATGTGAATTTGAAATATGCTATGTAACTTAAAAACTTCTACGATCCTTGTAAAATCTTACAAATTATTTATTTTTTAATGAAATTAACCCTGTGACCTTCAAAATTATTCAACATATGCATTATAAATTACGGTTTCTACTAACAAAAATTCTTATCTTAAAAAGTTCGCACCTTTTTTCAAAATCTACGATATAACATCAAGTTATTTCATAATTCAGTTGTGAATTTTGACATGATTATGCCCTTGCAATATTGAATTTTTTAAATGACCTCAAAACCACAAATACATCTGCTTGTACCATGCGACTGCCATATCACGTGACCACTATGAACATAAAATATTGTACTGTTATATATATATTTAAGAAATATATTGCATTTGAGTGACTGTTATTGATTTTAAAAAGGACATGCCAGTTTAACTAAATTATACGTGTTTTCATCACAAAAATTTGCCCATATTTTTATTGACCGCCTTAACTGTACTGCGTACGTTATATAAAAGAAATATTTGTGAATTTGAGCTGGACATCATCATGATTATTTCGTGCAGTCCGTGATTTTTTAAAGGTTTGTTGAAGCTTTCGACCAATCAATAAATTGATTAGAACTAGCGGGTTATGTGAATTTTTCCTGCACTGATCGCTACCTTCATAACCCGCATGAATCATCAAAGAAAGCATTTTATTGTTTATATTAACATCTTTCTTTAACTAATTATTAAATTGATTATGAAAAGTTTGTAAAATTCACTACATTACTGTTAATGTACAAAAGTCCGTTAGCTAAAAGGAGCAGCCAAATCGTCCCCTGTGAGACTTTGAGTCTGGCATCGTCATGATTATTTTGTGCAGTCCGGGATTTAACTAAATTTTAATAAAGTCGATGTAGGTTCAGACCAATCGATAAACAGGGCGTGTCAATTTCAGTCATGTCACTTTCAACCGCTGTAGATTTCGACCAGTCGATAAATAGGGCTTGTAGATTTTAGTCTGGCTGTTTCTATAGAGCTATAAATTAACTATAAGGTTCCGTAAGAAATAGAGGAAATTATGCTTGGTAGATGTAAATATATACACGTAATCTACTCTTGAAGGCGGAATAACACATCATCAGAAAATGCATGGCTGACCTCTGATCGAAACGATAATTCGCTTGCTATACAAAATTTTATAGACGGATTCATGTAACTGATTCCATGAGTAAATACGTAAATAAAATAAGTAAACGAGTGAATAAAGTGTCGGGCTTGTGAACCGTGAAGCCCGAGTTCGAATCCTGCAGGGACTTTAGTTGTTACTTACTGAATTAATTTTGTTTAGATATTCGTTTTTTTATCCCCAAACTGCAAATGTTTTGCCTGTTTGACATATGTACAGTTTATTTATCATTATATCTTTCATAACCAAATAATTCACTGTTAATTTGAGTGACCTTTTCCAGGCATGTTATTCCACCTTAAACATAAATTGGGAAAGCTAAGGGGTCAATTCACCTGTAATTTGGACTGTTACGGTTCGGAATTTTTTTTGTTGTCCACGAGGTGGAAAAACTTCAATATAAGTTGAAACCGGTTTCGTGAGAACATTTTCATAAACCAACGGCTCAACTGGCTGTCGTGACTCTTATTCCAATATTCAGGTATTGTTGGCTTCCTCACAATACCCATGTTCAAAATCACAGCAAGAAATCCTTTCATTTCATTTATCGTCAGAGGAACCCATTTTCTTGCTCTCGAAAATCGAGAGAGAAAACTGTTTCTTATGTGAGTCCGAGCGTACCTTAAAAAATTAATGTATATAAACTACCAAGAGAATCCTTTGAGAATAATATGTTACAATAAATCAAAGTAGATTATGATATTCAAAGTAATGTTGTGTGAAATAAATTCGCATTTTTTTTAGGCACATATGCATGTAGATGTGAAAGTGTGGCATGTTGTTGTAGATATAATAAAAGGAATTTCAAGAATAATGTTTCTATATTGTGTACACGATTTTTATTCACAAAAGCATATTTTAAAAGCATTCAGTATTTTTTCAACAAGCAAAGCACATGTTCAAATAAACTACCATTGCTAAAAACTAGAAATCCCTCATATTATATCTATAGTAATGTATTTCTAAGAACTTCAACGCAATTCTGAGAAGGGTGTTAGTAGCTAAATAATTTTGTCACATTATGAATTATTCAATTAACTTTATATACAATTTCCTCCCGTCTTGTTACTAAGGTTATTTCTGTTAAATTTTAGCGAAATGTAATTATTTGAAGAAAAAACCCCTAAACAAACATTCACTTAATGTTATATCAAAATATTATCTATATATATATTCATAATGCAGTATAACAACATTCACAACAACTATAGAATACAATACCTATTTGTTTGTCGCACAACTTCTCTGATGAGGTTTAGGTTGAAAAACAACAGGAAATACTGCAGAGGAGATGCATTTTGCGGTGGCATATTCTTAGGCCCCGGATAAAACGGTTTACTTTGCACTGGTTCAGGTGGCATTACACGGAACCAGTCGCCAGCCATCTTGCACAGCGTATAGCAGAACGCACGTGTTATTATGACGTCATTTACGTAAAATGACGTTATAATAAATCGCCGCGTACATACTTAGCAGTCATTTTTTTATTGCTTACAGTTATTGAGGTGAAATGTTGAATTTATTCATTATTGTAACATTTACAAGGAATATATATGGAATTAAAAAAATTAATTTTGAATCAGAACGGTTATTCAGACGTATTTTTCATTTACTTTCGGACAGAATAATCATCTTCTGGTGATTGATTTTCAAGATTGAGAAAGAAATATATGCAGAACAAAATTATGTACAGATAAATATAAATCCCGATACATGTACAATAATACATGAAATCTTTACAAAATGTGCCTTTCCGCGCAATGTCTTGCAGCAATAAAATACAACTTGCCAACAAATAACGACTCGCAGATATGGCACATATGTGGTTTAGATTGTATTTAATTCTAAAAAATAAAATATTACGTCATATATTACTCAGTCAATATGTCGACGTATTATAAAATACTATTTTGTTATTCAGTCTCACATACTATGCTTTTATAATTATTGACATAGAATGGATAAATCATATGGAAAAAGTGTCAAGTTCAAATTGGCCCAAAATCGGCTCCGTGGCACTTTATGCAACTGTGTGATCGGCCCTGTGGCACAGAAGTGGTTAAATATATAAGGGTAAATTAATACTTTTTATTTTATCTCCTATAATTTCGCCCAATTAAGTCCATTAAGTATTCGCTGGTAGAATTTGTGAAAAAACAATGCACCGTTATGCGCAATAGCATTTCTTACCGTCTTTTGTACCCCAAATCATACCACAGTTAAACAGCCCAACCCGATAACGAACCCGACTGTAATAATTGGGGAAAAACGGCCGAATAAAGAACAAGACGATATTTTCAACGTCTTTGCCCGCGTTATTGGTGTTTTGCATTGTACTATAATTACATGTATGATATTAGCTAAATCCCATGGCCACATTTCCATCAATGACGTCATTTTACAATATGACGTCACTAATGTTCACTTAACATGGGAGCTCGTTGAAATGCGTTTCTATAATTTTATGATGGTTTATGAGTAGTTTTCATTAAAAATGGACAGTTTCACATATGCATGCGACAACCAATTTTATAGTTTACAAGTAAGCTTATAATTCCATCATTTATTCATACAATTAAAATGATGTTGGTTGTCTCATGTGAACAATATGAATATGAACAATATCAATGTGAATCAAAATTTCTAGAGAAGAGTTTCTCATCTCATCAAGTTATAAGTCAAGGTCAAAGTAAAATCTCCTAAATGCTGTTCACCCTGTTGTCCAATATTTAAGCGGGACCCTTCGAGATGGTCACTATCACAAATTTATCTAGTTCATATTCATTTGAGAATGAATTTGAAGAGAGTAAATCTTTTCATAGTTTAACACTTTCATAGTTTAACACTTCCTTTCATTCATTACTCAAATGGTGGGATGCGATTATAAAATGCATTTTATTTCAGTTATGCAATGGTTAAACATTATATTTTTGAATTCAAAACCTCAAACATTACACATGTTGTAAATTGCAGCAATAGGTCTGTTATCAACTTTTCTTATCATAAATTAAAAAATTTAACTCATTAAAAAGAACTAAATTAATGTTCTCAATTAAAACTGCTACATTATTTTTTTAAAAAGAGTCGAAGATCGGTACACAATTCACTTTGCCATTAAAACCCAGTAAGTATCACCAAAATTTCGCAAAAACTATATACATTTTTAGGATACAAGCAACTACATACGTATGTTTAAAGATAAAACGTAATGAACGATTGCACACGTCCAATGGAGATCGAGGCCATTCGGACTCGATGTTAAAACATGCCTTATTAAAGACAATGTCATAAAAATTAATATCAATAAAAAATGATTGATAAGGGATGATAGAATGACAATACGATCAAACATGATAGTAAATAAAAACGATTTATGAATATTAATTTGAGCTGTAACATACCCCCCCCCCCCCAACACACACACACACACACACACACACACACACACACACACACACACACACACACACACACACACACACACACACACACACACTAGAAAACCGAATTTTTAAAGACAAAAGATAATGGGGGTATCACTTATAGCTATACAAGGTAAGTAACACATTACAAATGCAAACAACATTTTCAAACATATAAAGATGACCAAGTGACAATATGAAAAAGATGTTAATTACACAATTTATAAACATATATACTATATAGAACATCAATCCCATTCTAGAATATAATTTAGGGATCACAGAATGAAATGGGAGTCACAACAAAATTTAAAAATTTATACATTATTAAAATAATGTATTAACACATTATGACAATACAATATATACACTCCTCAGAGCTCCTGCATATATTACAACAGTTACTAACGTTATGTCACAACGTGCCCTTATTATTTCGACATTTTCTATCCCATTAGCATCGAGCTTAAGGTCAGCTAATGAATCTAGTTTAAAATAACTGCTTCAATGAAAAGCTGACGGAGGATGATCAGATGGGTCGGCAAATGACTATTATATATATTTCGGGCACCGTCACTGTAAAATCGAAAGAATTCCGGATCCCGGTGGATGAAGTACACACTGAGGGTGTCGTGGTTATAGCAAGACTGAATGGTCTTCCACTAGTTTGAAGAGTAGTGATTTTCTGTAATTCCCGATTGTGGTCCTTGACGTTACTAACAGTTTTCCCCCCGACATCTAGACCAATTCGGTATCTTTTTGAAGTAGCTACGTACCAGACGGTAACAGGAAAGGGTTTGTCAGTCTGCATCCAGGCATCTGTAAGACAGTATTTCCGTACGGTTTCCGTTGTGATAGTACGGATCGCAGTTGATGCGACCAATGACTCCGATAATGACACATAGGGAGACCCCTAGCACTGTTTCCCGTCCTTCCACCTCCTCGCTCATTGTGTCCCCGAACAGTCTTGAAATGACTTTCGAACAGTCCATGGGTTCTTTGGGGAAAGGGTCTTTTGATGGCTCTTGAGCGGCGTTTCCGGCTCGGGTTGATCCTTACATGAAACCTCCTCGGGTGGGGAGATAAATTTCAGTCATATCCAGTGAATAAGGCTTTGTTGATTCAAGTTGAAGTGCTTGGCTTCTTTCTTTGCCTTCCTATATAGTAAGGGTTCTGTAAACTTGGCCCTCTTCTTAGCTTGCTCAAGTAGATAGAATTAGTCGCTAAAGACTATGGGTATCTGTTTCATAAACTGTATCACGTATTCCCCCTCCCTTTCCTAAAAGCTTTAATTCCCTTTCCTTCTCCAGTGTCATGGTCTGGGTATCTTTTTTCACTCCCTGCAGTGTGTCTTCGACACAACCATGCTTTTGGTCTCTTCGCCCAACTAGTCGTTGTTGGTAAATGTTATGCGAGGAGTCAGCACTGTCATGTGCCACTGAGATGCCTCTATGAATGTGTCAGTTGCACTGCACTCATTAATTTTTAAGCCGTTTCAGGGGTCAAAAATTTTCCACTAAAACCACTGTCTATTATTTAATTAACACCGCTTTTAAATAATTACTAAATGAGTGGAACAATTTTTTTAACATCTTCAATTTAAACGGAACTGGTAATTAAAAAATCGGAAGAAACAATTCATGAGAACCAAATTGACAGCTTCGGACAATTCACAGACGTTAAATGTATGCTCAACGTTAAGGCAAGCTTGCCTACTTACACGAGAGAGAATTGTTTGCGGTTAATGTTTTCGGTGATTTATCCTAACGTCTGATTCTTAAAGTCGAGAGTATGGACGTCTGATAAAATGTACCAAGGCTATATGTAAAGTTATATTAAGCATAATTTCTATTGACCTGATTCTGTTTTGCGCGTTAACTAAGTTTACATGTATTCATAAATTAAGTTTTTTATATTTTTCGTCGTTCTCTTAAGTATTGATAAAAATACTTTTAATGGATTTTCGAATAGGCTGTATTCTGAAGAGGTAAATGCAAGGACACGCAGCATACTGAGCGACAGTCAAAATGAAGGTGACGTTTATTAACGGCTGTAACTCATGAACTAAGCCTAGATAAAGCAATATCCGCGTTAGCCAATACGGCACATTGAAAAATAAAACTACAACTAAAACTAATAGAAACGTTTTGATGATATCTACGCTACGTCGGGACTTCAATTTTGTAATCGCTTTTTCTTTCATAATATTCCTTTCCTTTAAAGTCGCTTTATCAATTTGGTGATTTGCAGGAGTTTGAACAGACGAACTCGAAACTTGAAAGGGAGCAGAGATTGGTGGATTTTGTGATTTGTCGTGTGAACGTTGAAATCGGGGACTGGGAACTGGAGCAACTAAACGCATTATTTGTCTATACTGCTGCACTACTCGATATGTACAAACAAATGTAATCATTGCAATCAAAAACATAAAAGTAAGAACTGAACATCCATAGATAAACAATATGAAGTGGTGATTTCTTCCATAGACATCTTTTGGTCTTTTCTCGTCAAATTCGTAATACATCCCTAGAACAACGACTGCAAATACGCCAACAATAACATAACTTAACACTAAATACATAGTTTGTCTCAAGGACGTGAACAATTGTCTGTATCTGTCGAAATTTGTCCCGGATGCAAAAAAACGTTCTAGTGCTATAATTCCTTGATGCAAATACGACTGAAAAAGCAAGCAGTCAAAGTAAATTCTTAGTTTGGATAAGTTGGTCGCTGGCGTAAGTTTCCTGAAAGCTGTTCCTCCCAGCAGGAAAGGACTGGTCATAATGGCGTTTACGCTAAGACAAATTAAAAAACGAAAGAACCGATGTTTTTTAAGTTGTGCGTCTTTTGCCATTACAACTAATGGTGTTGTGTTACACACAAGAATAATTAAAATTATCACAAATCCCAACCAAATGTAGGCATCGCCAATCTGTTTGGATTCAACTTCGTCCAAGCTAGCGTTTCGAAGCAGTAAAGCAGAGTTGTTTGCCATTATCACTACTACAATGACTATGCCTGTTAAGCCACATTCTGAAACCGAAAAATACATGCATCTCATTTAGTAAATCGATATCTTTACCGTGCGTCATGAAGTAGGCTTTATTCATATACACCACTTACAGTGTATAATATTAAATAAGATTACCAGGTGATATGGGACACCTTCATGTTGTGATGTATTTCCGATCGAAAAAAACAAAATCAAAAGTAATTTTTTAAAACTTTTATTATCCCCTCGCGCAACTTGTTGCGAAGGGGATATAGCATTGCTACCGTGCGTGTGTATGTTAGTTTTCTGGTAAATCATTCCAATAGAATTTCCTCAACCTTTGCACAAATATTACTCTTTGTAAAAGATTAAAACAAATGCAATGTCATATTAATTGGTCAAATTTTTATGCAAAAACTTAGATAAAATTACACCATTGTGAAGGAGGGGGGCATACATTATGACTAAATCCGTTCAAAACCAAAAATATTGATCATTGATTGCACACTTCTGTAAAATAACAAATAAAAAATGCATGTGCCTTTCCAAACCATTAATACTATTACAAATTATTATTTCATTAAATCAATGTCATAATCAATTTTGTAAACGAGTTATCAATCGAAATTTCTGAGTAAGAGTTATCAATCCCCCAGAGCGAAAGTAGCGTGACAGAACAACGCTACGGTGAGTTAATAGAGTTAATAGCTTAATGTGTGTTTGAATGTTTGTTATTATCCCCTCGCGCAACTTGTTGCGTGCGTGTGTGTGTGTGTGTGTTCAGCTTTTGAAGTAAGTTTAAAGAAAAACCCTTGCACGGATATTTATCAAATTTCGGACAAGTATATGGCATGCTAAAAGGATGAAGCCTGATTTTCAAGTCAATTAGTTAATTACGTTTTAATATATCGTAAAATAACACAGTTTTATACAGAAATTTTATGTACGACTTGACAATAACTACTTCCGCTTCATTTCGTGAAAGTAAGCAGTTCAAATCAACAACTTGATATTTTTGGATTTAGATCTAGTACAGGTAAAGAAACAGTAGCTTATGTAGTAATTGAGGGTTAGTAGAATGTGATCTCCTCATTTACATAACTATATTCATGTATTCCTAAATCACGGTGTAGTACCTAAACGGTTGCTATCCGTAAAAAAACGACGTTCGCTGTTTCTATTCGAAAATTATACGGTTACTAGCTGAAAAAGATGTCCGACACAGTTAGTATTTTTCTTTTCAGATCGAACGAAATGCTCATTTTCTCAAAGATTTTAATTAACCTGCAAACTTGAAAACCCTTACGGAACGTAACACACATTTCAACACTAAAATATCCAGCTACCTACATACAAGATGAAGAATTGACTTAAAACTTCGTGAATAACTGTCGTTGATTTGTGCACATGTGCAGTCGAATTAAGTTTTTGGACATGATTGCGCCAAATCAAAGTTTGTTTTTTTAAATTGAAGCGACTGATTTCTTTATATTTGTACACAGAATAGTTTGATTGCAAAAATTATCCATTTTCTTTGTTTGTAGAAAAACTATGACGATTTTACTCGATAAGTCGTATGTTACGGCTGCTATTAGACAACGACACCGGTTTCTATTGGAAATGTGCACTCTCTAACCTCAATGAAATAACTTCCATGTATATGCATTGAATCATACAGTTATATGTTATTCTATAGTAACCGTTTAAAAATACGTCTTTCGCAACTCTCCGACCTTTCCAACTAAGCTCGAAACCACCTCGAATGTATCACAGGTGCTTGGGGACGGGACCCCCCCCCCCCCCAATATTCACCCCCTCCAAATTCCCGAGTTATTTTTTCATCAATTATTTTTTTATTTATAATTTGATGTATGCAGCACTAGAAAAAAAATCACAATTAACGCGAAATAAGCTATGTATAAAAAAAAAATATATACCACTGGTATATTTTTTATATATCTTGTTTCGGGTTAATTGTGAATTTTTAGTGTAGCATACATCAACATATAATTAAAAAATATAAATGATTAAAAAATAACGGGGGAATGTGGGGTGAATATTGTTGTGGGGGGGGGGGGGGGTCCCGTCCTCATGCACCTGTGGAATGTATTACATAGTCGTTCATTACCCCCCCCCCCCCTTTTTTTTTTATCGATATAGAATTTGATTTAAATACATTATGTTTTACTATCTGTCGTGATGTGAGCTAGCAGTGCCCGAGAAGTTGAGACTGTGTACCTGCATGACCTACATATAAATGGACACATTTCATCCTTAATCAATTTTTTACATTTCATGAAAATAATATCGTTCCGCATGAGGTTAGTTAATGTTTGCGTAGTACTTGCCCGCTGACAAAAGAGGCGAAAGGGACGAAAATAAAACGGGAGAATATTTCCCTGTATACAGTAGTACATCATAAATTTTTGCGAGTAACAAAAATTTTAACTTTGCAATTTGGAAATTCTAACTTGCATTTTTTGAGATGTATACGGGTATATATAGTGAATTTTGAACTCTGATACCCATATGATATCAATAGAAAATCATGTTAAGGTGTTCTGAGACACTTCCGAATGGGAAAAAGATATCAGATTTTCCAATTACAAATCTCCATTAGAAATCTGTTTTTATTCCTGTGAAAATCTCCTGGTAAAAAAGGGATACCCTCCATAAACAAATATTCAATATTTTTCTTTAAATTGATTTTAAATTTTCTTATTCTCTTTATGTGTATTTTGTAAAAAAAAAAAATATGGCTCAAAGGTGAAAGAAACAGTAACTTTGGACAGACTTAATATGTCATAGGTTACTGTGGAATCATGGCTTTTAAGGGTGCATTTCGTAGATTAGCGCTGCATGGTTTAACGCGATTTAGTGGAGTTGAAATCGTTGAAGCACTTGATGTCTCACATTCTGTGTCACATACTGTGTGATGTGTTTTTGATTTTTTAGGCTTGTGCAGCCATAAGTTTCTTTTTCTAGCTGGAAAAGAAATTTAAGTTTCATATAGTAGCCGATGCATCGTATTCAGTTTATAGCCGGTGCGAGCATATCAGTATTTCAAATAGCAACCGTAACTTTAAAAAATCATTTGTTGTCAAATTATTTCGATCAAAATACACTTTCTTGTTTAATTTGTATTACTTAATGAACCAGAATAGGTAAATGCTTTTTTCATAATATAGAACAAACAAACTATGATTTGTAGATGAAAATATCAGCTTAAAACTTGGTTGTAACAGCCTTTTAGTTCGTCACCGACCTAGGAAATTTCTCTATTTCTGGTTATTCATAGGACTATTTTCCAAACTACATTTATAAAATATTATAATAATACCTTATATGTTCCGTGCACACGGATTATTCAATCACTTACATGGTTTGGGTACATTTTTCGTCAATTTTGTGGCTTGATCCATGCGTTTCGTGCATGCTTTTTTCAACTAGCAACCGTTCAATTTTCGAATAGAAACACCGAACGCTGTTTTTTTTACTGATAGCAGCCGTTTAGGTACTACACCGTGTAAATAATGCATTCCCCGCACATTAACTCACGTCGTGAGGGGATGCTCCGCTTAGCGGTTTCCTTGTTTTATCTTAAAGTTATAGTTACTAAACAGCGTAGCACAATAAGTTAATTAGAGCGTCAACTACAAATCTGTAAGTTATGAGATCAAATCACGCTGGGAATTTTATAAATTTAACCTTTCCAAAAAATATGAAAAAATGATGAAAGATTTGTTTGTCAAATATAATACATTTTTTAGCTCACCTGAACTGAAAGCTCAATTGAGCTATTCTGATCACATTTTGTCCGTCGTCCGTCCGTCTGTAAACTTTTCACATTTTAAACTTCTCTATAACCACTTAACCAAATTCAACCAACTTTGACTCAAAGCATTCTTATGGAAAGATGAATTTAAATTGCAGAAATGTAAGAAAGATTTTCATTGAAAGCGGAGAAAACCTCAAAACTGTAAAAAAAAAAAAAAGAAAGAAAAAAAGGGGTGCATTTTAAAAAATCTTCTTCTCAAGAACTACTGAGGTAAATTCAACGTAATTGAGCATGAATAATCCTTATGGGAAGGAAAATATAGATTGCAAAAATTAAGGGCTAATTCTGTTTCAAATCTGAGTTATTGCGAAAGAAAAGGCGTGTTTCAAGCAATTTATAGCATCCATGAGTCTTGGTAAAATGGGTAGGCATGACCGGGCCAGTGCAAAACAAAAGATTGACAGTTATTAATCTGCCAATCTCATTAAAATTTCAAGATATTTACTGACCAGTATATTTGTATTCGCTGTAAATAATGCTGCAAAATAATGCGTAATTGGAACTGACGATTGCCGATCTGCACCGGCTTTTATTTTGCCCCGGCCCGGGTTAGCTTACCCATTTACCAAAACTCGTATTCCATAATTCTAAAACGAGGTTCTTTGTTTAAAGCAGCCATGACACTATATGATAAACGGGTCGATCTGACAATGATGAATTTGTTTGTTGTGCAACAGTTCGTGTACGAAGGGAATCTTTGAAACATGCAAAATACATTGGTGCCGATTTTGTGAAGTAAATTGAGGCTAAATATTTCAATGCGTTGACAGTTTTCGCATATGTCGGTGGTGTTAGCTTGTTGTGATTTTCGTTTCGTTTTCATTTATGCTTTGCGTTAACCTGGGAACTGTCACTTGTACTTCCTGATTTTTACGTATCAAATCAAACAGAGACTTCGGTAAATCAAACAGTTTACTGTTTACCTGCGCAAATTAAGCAACATCTGTTGTATTAAGAAAGAACTAAAATGCAATTCATTCTGGCTATCGGTAATTCGGTATCATCATTTGCGTAATGGCAGAATAATGCAATATGTTTTGTTGAGATGCTCGGCATTTTCTCGAGTTTATTCAGTTTAAATAGAGTTTATTATCGCTGACGGAAATATGTAGGTATATACATGTATATGATTCATTTTGAAAAATAAATTGTGTTCTTTATTTGTTATAGTGCATGTTTCTTGTGCTTAACTGTTTACAATTTCTATTTACTTACCATATTTGAGTGTTAAGCTTCGAATTATAAGCAAGATACAGAGATTTGCTCACAATTCTATGTCTGTACACAGATCTTAAGCCATTCATTTTTTTTCCATTTTAAAATGGAACAATTGAATTAAATGCCGAATAGGAAATACCAATTTAAAAATCTTAAGCTGAATGTAATAAACTCATGTGAACAAAATATGACCTAAACCTAGCAAAATTTTGAGCTTGCTTATAATTCTACGATTGACGCTGAAATTTTGGTTGATCATTAGAAATTCTATATGAATTAGAGTATGTTAAATACTTGTACACAAAATAATTAAAGAATGATATGCTGTATATAACTAATCTCTGGGGCCCCCTCTTTATACAATGAATAATGTGAAATGTGAGTAAATAAAAACGACATCGTTAAAACAGTGTCCTTAGTTCTGACACATTTCTGTTGCGGGGATAAAAGAATTATCGCTATTCCTAAGAAAATATTACAGCCGAAAATTATCCTGGTTTGTAGCAATTTCTTATTTTTGAATAAAAATGAAAAAAATGGGAGGGGTATAGTAAATTAGAGTGAGTGCCTGTCAATACGGTAACATTGATTTTTATGGCTCTTTAACATGTCACGTGACAACATTTTTCATTCCAGTGTATTCATCAATCAAGTGTGAGTAAAGTTATGAAAGTCACGAGTTTACGCGAGGTAAACAACAGTCATTTAATTATAATGGAGAAGACAAATTAAATTGTTGAATATTTTTAATTTGAGAAATTGAGCGCATTGAGGTGCAATTTTCTTCTTCACATTTATACATATAGGATTTTTTTGATAAAATACAATAACTATTATATTAAAAAAAAATACAATAACTAGTAAGTAGTTTAGGAAGAAAATGTACCTATATGCTCTCATATATTTCGATCGCTTTATTAAGTGGGGGAGGGGGGTGGTGGGGCAGAACAAAAATACAGGGAATTAGAAGTTATATAACAGTGTGCCCCTACCAAATATTAAGTTCTATATCTTGCGTAGGATTTTCTTATTCTGTGTAAAAACAGTATTTTGTGAAGGTACAATGTCAAAGATTACGTGTATGCAAAAATAAGTGTAAAATTCGAATACTTTACAATATTTATTTTTTTGTCATTCTACCGAGAGCCATATGGCACAATATCTTTTGAACGCCCATTGTTGCTCAGGTGAGCGATGTGGCCCTATGGGCCTCTTGTTTTAATTATTTTGATAAAAATGTATTTTTATCTATATCATTATCGACAGGTTCCCATACTATCAAGAATGAAGAGTTGTTTTTGCAATTCTGCCGAATTTAAAACTACTGTATGTATTAACATGTTTACATCTTTTCTTCTTGCAATCAGTCATAAATAGCACACGGTTAAAAAAAATCAGCAACGATCAAAGGATTTAGCATTGAATCTTTATTGATAAACCTGCCTTGTCTGAAAAAGTGACATAACCTTTGCGAGTCAAAATGAATGTTTATTAGTTGCACCCGCTCTGGTGCAAAACCTAGCATACAAATAAACCAAATTTAACAAACAATTGATATCAAATCTGTTTTTTCTTTTAAATTTAAGAATTAAGCATGCCTGATGATTATTGTTAAATTTCGAGCAATTGCGATTTATGATTGCCTAGAAATCATTATCGGAAATTTATTTGAAACTTAAGGCGGAAAAAAAACAACAAAAAAGTCATTTAATATCAGATGATGATTAAATGGATCCCACCTCATGTCAACAGATATATATAAAAAATATAGAAATATAACAGCTTATTGTTATCATGTGAGTTTTAATTTTAAAAAAACCTAAACATTGACTGAATCGAGTAAGATAAACTTCTTTGGGAAATTAAGTGAACGAAATAATGCAACTGCGATCTGGAATGATAAGAAAAAGATTTATACTAAAGTAAAATATGAGTTGATCTTTTAAGTTGTTCATGTACGTTACACAAATAACACTTATCTTCTTTACATTTAACTAATTGTTAAATAGTATTATTTTAAAATCCAACTCCATAAAACATTAAACAAAGGATGCCTATCATTATTTATCTTGATTTTGGTCATAATTGTCTAATAGCTGTTTTCTCTGTGACGTCACTAAAATGAGCCAGTTGCCACAATTGCGCAAACAAATCAAAAATTTATTCACACTCTGTCCTTAGAAGTATAGAGCATAGCTCTGCTCAAGTGCGATTTTTGAATAATTATGTTCTTTTCAATATCGTTTCAACTATATTAATCTTCAACCTTATTTTTAAAACCACCTATAGAGCTTTTTTAAGCAGAGGGACAGGGCTAAAAAAGCATAATTCAGTATCCTTATAAATGACGAACCAAAATTTGAGTGTCAGTTGTAGAGGTAAAATCATGATACAAAGTTTACAATTGATGGTTCGTGCAATGTTTCTGTTTATATTTGTTCAATATACCTTTAAATGTTCTTTTTAGGCCGGTTTTTAAATGTAGGAATTATATTTATATATAAATAAACAATTCCTAGTATATGTCATATTAGTAGAGGTAAATAGGTAAAGGTAGAGGTATATAGTCTTGCTCGCAAAGGCAATTGCATCTCACGACTTCTACATAAAACCCAATGGCGAGACCCGTATAATCCGTAGCATCCTCAACTCCTTGGGGAAGCATACAGGCATAGCTTTTAACGCAGCACAGTTAAGGCTGTCAATAAATTCCGTTCAAACAAAAAGTACGGGAAATGTGCATTATTACATCACAGTGTATTACAATCCTGAAAAGAACTTATTGGTGTATTTATTAGCAATATTAATTTATGCTTATCTTTTAATTGAAAACAACAAATGCTATTACTTACAATTTTGATGTCCGTTATATCGTTCACACTGAAAAATAAGCGAGATGTCGTTTTAGCTGTACTAAAAAATATGACGCCATATGCTTCAAAATGACGCATTAGTTAAGTCATTGAAGGCCATTATACAGTTTTTAGCGAAGAAAAATAAATGTCTTAGATTAACGGAAAATTATAAATGAATAACTTGTTTCACTTTATCATTAGTAGAATGTTGGCCTACCTATATAGATTTTTTTTTTTTTAAAAATGGTTGTAAGTGTGCATTGTTTAAAGAGGCAACCTAGGTTTTGTCTAAAATATCGTATATCTTAAAGCTGAGTATCTAAATAAATCACTTCATTGCAAGGGCATACAATTAACTGATCCGGACAAACTTTTACATGTGAATTTGAAATATGCTAACTTAAAAACTTCTATGAACCTTCTAAAATTTTAAAAATTAATTATTTTTTTAATGAAATTAACCCTGTGACCTTCAAAATTATTCAATAAATCACGGTTTCTACAAACAAATAATCTTTTCTTACAAAGTTCGCAACGTCTTTTAAAATTCACGATATAACATCAAGTTATTTTCGCCCAAATTTGATATCATTTTAACAGGTCCAATACCACCTAAATTGAAATATAATACGGGTACAAAAACCATAAAAATATCAATTAATAACAAAACATACTAAAGGGGATTTTGTAAATGGATGATCTTATGAAATTGTAAAATGAGATCACAAAAAGAATATCGTCAGATACTTGAAAAAATGATAAAAGAAAGAAAGAAGAAAATAAAAAAGATAACACGGACAAGGTTTCTAAAAGAGAGGGGTTAAAAAAAGTTGTCGGTTTTAAGACTATATAATACTATATTTTTTTAGACTATATAATTGTCCTTTAGAAGAAAACACTCTTTAAGAAGATATTGCTAATATTTTTAAATTTGAAGCTAAAGTATAAGAAATTGTTCTTAAGTAAGCAATGGTATATAGAGCTGAAAAAGACATATGTTAAATTTCAAAATTGATCGTTAATTTGTTAACTACCCTGCCTCTTTAACTAGGTTACCTTGACTCAACCAGGGCGGCGTCTTGGCGGCAAATTTTATTTTAATATTTAATTTACCAGTGATTTCACCATGCCAATTATGACGTTTACATTTTAAAAAAAGGAACATTGACCTTAAGGTAGAATGCAACATTAGTATTTTTTCGGAGCCTGTATTGTTGTTCAAAGAATTATATATGGCCTTTATAAATTTTTCGGTTTTTGGGGGCATTTTTTATTAGAAAGTAGAAGATATGTTTTGGTTGCAATAACACACGGAAGCATTTCAAATGTTGTTGATAGGTGCATGATACTTATATTTAACAAATCATGCCCAGTGAAGTCAATATGACTGTATAGTCCAATCCACACTTTGCAAAAGTTGTTCCCCTTTGTAGGGTCAACCCAAAGGTCAAAAGGGAAAAACACAACTTTTCCCTTCTTTATGCAACCAAATATTTGGGCGCCGTGTGAAGAAATCTCTCGGAATTTAGTTTATTCCTTCGATGGGTGGGTTGCCCCAACTTGGGGCAATCCAAATTAACAGGGAAACGGATTTCTAATGTCAAATGACGAAGTTACAAACCTCTAAACTACAAAGGCTACTGTGAGAAATATATGGGTTTTTCCCCAAAGATGGCGGCCAAGGGACATAACTTTTGTAAAGTGTGGATTGGTCTATAACATTTAAAAAATACTTATAAAAAATTATTTGTTCATTATTTTCAAAATTCGTACGATTCCTATAAAAACAAACTATGTAAATTGCAAAAAATCATCCTCGATCTCCATTAAATTTCATTGTTCTCTTAATTTACAAACCATGATACAACCAAACTTCATAGTTTTAGGGTTATTTATGTATATTTCAATTTTCCATCGTTCCGGTCGGGATCAGTTAAACGTGGCTAAAATCTGATAATAAGCAATATTTCTTAAAGTTCGCCAAATTAATTCAATTTCTTTTTTATAATACTATTGTCTTACAGGTCCACTTAATAAGGCACGTCTCTTTAAAACATCTTTTACAAAGGTTGAAAAATACGAACTTAAGGTGTTTTTATTATCAATAAAAGAAATACATGTACACACGTTTTATTGATTCATTTGATATTTTTATGTTTAACGGTGCGACCGTAAGGGCGAGCGCAGTTTAATTATGATTAACGCCCTAGGTTTGTTCAGAGTTCGTTCACCGTTCACGTTTCAGGGACTGTAAGTTATTATATAGCAGTTATAATGCAAGTATTCAATATGTACGCTATGCAGCATTCATCATGCAAACTTATTCATTTCTTTCTTAACATTTCTTAAAATTTCTTCATGTTGAACATTCATATTTACGTTTTTACTGCACTTTAATCAAAACAAAAAAAAAATTAAAAGTTTAATATCACGTTAAATTGGTATATTTATAAACATTTTAAAGTAATAGCCCTTGTGTTTTTATGAAGCGTCACGCACATAGCATCGATTTTGAAAGTGGGGGACAAGACTTGTTCAAAACATTTTGACAAGCAAATAAAAAAAAAGGAAAAAAAAAATACAAAAGGGAATTTTTCAAAATCTTCAAAATCCTAATCCGGGATGGGGGTGGCTGAGGCGATATTTCTTGCTTCTATTTTACTTTTTTTCATTCTAATTTTTTACTTACTCCTAAAAACGTAAGAGGGAGGCATGATAATTCAATTTTTTTACATGAAAATATAAGAAAATTAGTTGCTGCGATTGCAGATCCGCTCGTGATATGTCGCGGCCTAAAAACTTTGCAATGAATCAAAAATCATTGAATGGGAAAACTGGTGAATTTTTAAGCCAAAATAAAAATCAAATGACAATTAAGAGGTGGGGGGAGGTTAAAGTAAAATTGACCGTAACTACTTATATATCATAAATGTGTTTAACTTACCAATTAAGTCAAGGCTGCCATTTTACGTTTCCTGAGAGAATTGGATAGATTGATTTTGTTTAACTTCCGTTAGATTGGTTCTTTTTGTCAGGTGAAAAAAGAGGTTCATAAAAGGGGTAAATGTATCGTAGGTATTTTTGAAGTTTTTCTCTCCGATACAGTATTCTTTACAGAAGGAGTCATTAACAGATTGTACAGTTCCATTTTTGGGTAGAGATTTCTGTACTGCTTTCTAGGTTGATTCTAGTGTAATTGTGAGTCAGTGTCTGTGTTTTTAAAATCGATTGAATGGTTAACCGTAAGATATTGGTATCCCTCACTTTTGATAGAAGAATAGGCCCTCCAACAGTCCGAAAGAAAAGTTGTGTCTGGTATTATACATTTTTTTAATATTGGGAATTAACGTGTCGGAACTTCGGTCTTCATTAATAAAGAAACACTTTTTAATTTTCCTCTTGATTCCTCCGGATACCCATACACCGTCTACTCTCTTGTCTTGGTGGTATGTACTTTTTCCAAATTTGCTCTCATCAATCTCCACTGTTTAACCAGGTCTTCCAATTTTTGTATTGTCTAATCTGAATATTGATAAACAAACTTCAACTGAGAAATTCTTCCCGTCAGCAATAGTGTGGTTATTTCCTATGCCCAATTCACCCAAACCCTTCAAAAGATCGTAGCTCCAATAGTAAGCGAGTTTTACAAGTTTTTACAAACGGAGGTCACGATCCTTTTCTGACGGACACTTTTTTGTTACATTTTCTGTTCGTGCACGCCACACTACACCGTTTTTACCGTAAGGTTTATCCTCTAATAAAGGTAGAGACCCTTCCTAACAATGGTAACTTAAATCGTTAAAATTTCCCAACAAGCCGTTGTTTCGTTGTTAATCGATCAGAAAGCGCCTACTTTTACAAATTTCATAGATATCGTCGGAAACTAATGAAAAAAAATCAATGAACGGAGGGATATACATGTATCTTATTTATTGTGTTTATTACATGTACCTTAATGTTTTGGCATTGCATTAACAAAGCTTAACAATGATTTTACATGCCAATCATTTCTTTGGTAGGAATGCTTGCTTTATTTGTAGAGGTTGGGGAGAGGGTGAATTTGTTTTTTAGTAAATTTTTACGATTTTGAATTGTTTCTCGTATTGGGCATATAAATCTGAGTAGAAAAATACAGCAAGAAGGTTCGCATAATTATTAAATATGTGACTATTACATTTTATGGGAGAGGTTCTTCTGGGGTGGCTTGAAGGATATTAAGGTGACTTACCTTATATTTCAAAGATAGTTCTTTGACATCAGATATTTGTTTCAGTATCCTAATAACCTGAGATAGGGTGATGTCCAACAGTCAGCACTAAGCTCATAAATTGTTTACTTTGTTGATTTATATTTTCAGGTGATATACCGTAGAGCATCGAAAAAGATGCGGTTTATGAAACGATAGCAGAAGCTTTTTATGTACTAGCTTGAAGATAACGAAAAAAATGGAATGCTTTATTAAAACATGTCTGTAATTTCTATAACTGTTTAGCGTTATTAGGTTATTATCCCAGCAAGATGAATATTTTCATAAATGTCAATCTCATGTCTCTCATTTTAGAGGAACACAACAGAGACACATTTCTTAGAACTTCTATTATATATCTATACTAGTTTTTGTGATGATAAGGTTGAAATTATCATTAAAATTTGTTGGATAAAAAAAAGAGTACAAATTGATCTATTTAAAGGGGCATGGTCACGATTTTGGTCAAAATTTATTTTTCTGTTTTTATTATTTGCAATGCTTTAGGAATGCATTTCTAATGATCAAATGAAATTTGGGAGCAAGTCGTTGCGTTTTAAGCAAGATACAGGGCTTACAGTTCTTCGTCATGTAAACAAGGCTCGTCCTGTTTTTGTTTACATAGATTCAATATACCATTTAAAAAATCTTTTTAAAGCTGGTTTGTCAATCTAATTATTCATTTTAAGCATAAATAAACAGTTCCTAACGAATAACACATTCATTTTAGGTCTAAAACCGGAATTTTCACTTCAACATTCAAAATGTAAACAAACGCTTTGTTTACAAAGCAAAGAATTGCAAGCTCTGTAACTCGCTTATAACTCATCAAATGACACTCAAATTTTCGTTGCCTATTAAAAATGGCTTACGGAAGCATTGTAAACATTAAAATCGAAAAAATAATTGTTGACCAAAATCGTGACCATTCCCCTTTAAAGGTGCATGGGGTGTTACTGAATGTTGCATTTATCCTTTTCTCAAAAAGTTAACCTTGCAGTAAAGTTAACTGTATGCGCATTGGAAACGCTATTTAAAAGCATTCGATATTTGGCACAATTCATGTCAAAGCTTAAAGAGACACGGTGACTCAAATGGATGAACTGGGAAAAAAATGATTTTCGCATATATTCAAAACAAAGGTATATCTAGGCGACCAGCACGAAAGATGGCTTTCCAAGAAAGAAGAATTAGGGCTAACACATGCTGGACTTGCAGAGATACTGCTTGACAGGTTTGCTGGATTTTTTTCCTTTACACTAGTATTATGTAAGTTAATTTTCAAGATTACTGTTAATTTAAACGCAATAAGCAGTAAAATAGCTACATGCAAGATGCTTATTAAAGAAAACTTATTGGTTGTACACACTAAGAAATTTGTTAAGTTTGGGGCCCCGACGGGGTAATTTTAAAATTTACATTTAAAATGCAGTCTTTAAAACATAAAATAATGTTGACTCTGTAGTATGCATGAAGATATATTTTGTATTGTTCAGATTTTTAATTAGTGTTAATTAAAATTTAAAGTAGATCCAGTGTTCTGTGATGTCATACTTTATTGTAAAACTTTGAATTCTTTAAAATTTGTGCAAGATAGTTTTATTTATTTAATGTGAATATAATCACATGGATGTAATTAAAAATACTGTTAAATTTAAGATATTTTCGCGACTTAATTTTATCCTAAATTTCCATATTTGTATACATTTTATCTATGCCAAGGGGAAATAACTCTTTTCTGACCTTTCTCTCAGTTGTATGTCTAAAATCTATACTTTTTCTTATCCCAATAGTGAATTTTAAAATGTGTTTGTAGTTTTGCTTTTCTGACACAGTTTACAATAAAATTAAACAAGATAAACAAGTTTCTGCCTACAAGTTTTTTACTTTTAACAAAGAAAGTATGGTTTTCTGAGGCTAAAATATGCTTTAGTTCAATTTTATCTGACATCTCAAAAAGTGTGATGACATGTATAATTTTTCTAATAATTGATGAAATTTAAGTCTATTAAATTGAAATTAGTTCTGTTTTTCAACTTTCATCAGAGAGTTTTACGAGTATGGAGTTACCTTAACACGATATCATTTGTCATGTAATTGTTGAACTTCCATTGACTAGTGAGTTGGCCTTGCAGGGAAGGTCACAATTAACTGAACATGTATTAACAATTAATTTTATGTTTTTATTAGATTTTCGACAGACAGTGAGACAGGGTCTGGTTCAGCTCCTTATTCATTGCAGAAAAAGGTTCCGACACCTGTAAATAAACTGAAATACATTCCTCCACCAGATGTATCTGAGATTTCTTCAGCCTTGAAGTAAATGCCAAGAGAACAAAAACAACAAAATTGTTGATGTATGCATGATGTAGGAGATTTGATATTTTAGTAATATTGAGTGGTAATTAAAAAATAAGTGAATTGGGTATATATATGTACTGACTACGCAATATTGTGTCGTCTTGAACTTTGGATTAAAATGCTAAGGTTGTAGTTATATTTTTTAGGCGGAAGCGCCTATTGCAATTGCTTTCATGACCTTCTACGTCAAAGGTCAAATTCCTGCCCTTTTTCGTGGTAAATCTATCGGATGTTATTTAAACTAAGGGCACACAACTCTCTACCTCCTGCCCCCCCCCCCCCTCCTACTGTTCGACCCCCGTTTAAACATCGTTTTTCATAATAGAACTGTGGTATGTCTCTAAATTTTTACTTCATCGTTTTTGTGATCGGCTTAAATAATCCATTGAAAATGCCTATAGCAAAGATAGCAAGTGGAAGATCTATGAGTTTACGTTTTTGATAGTACAGGAACGAACGATAACTCTTGCGATGGTATGCGACATAAACAAAGGATAAGCACGGAGTCGGATGCCTGTCGATGAAATTGCGAGGGAAAAATAGTTCAATATGAAATTACGTGTTTATGAGTACAGAAGGAAAAATTGATAGGTAAACAGGTAATGAATGCTTTTTTAAAAAGAAACCACGGTGTGTATGTGACCAAGTAGACTTGAAAGACATTTCCATATTTATTGAATGCAAAAGGTGGCAGGAAAACAATCTGCAATATAGACAAGCACACAATAAGTAATACAATAGCTATATACAAGGTACATATACCTTTGTAAGTGAACACAATTATGTGATAAATTGTACAATAAAAATTCATTTTCACAAGAAACAAGTTTCAGTGAAGAATTTCTTGTCAAGTGTGCAACTAAAATAAACGGTCATAACCTGTCTAATTGAATCTACTCATGACAACATTACATTGCCTTTACATGTATTAACAGCACTATACATGTTCCGGTAGATCAAAAGATACATAGATGGAACAACATCCTAAACCTGGCTCCGATTTCACAAAAAAAACTTAAGTCAAATCTCAGACTTAAGTCTGAGTTTTTTCTCAAATATTTGAGTTTTTTCTCAAATTCGAGAAATCTCAAATATCTGCGTTTCACAAAAAAATCTTAGTCGTATTTTTTACTCAATTTGAGAAAAAACTTAAGTTACCTCCATAGCAGACTTAAGTCAAATCTCAAATATGAATATGTCATTAACATCATTAATTCAGTATTTTATTGTCTGTAATGATCATTTCTTCGATCTATTCCACTCAATAATCAGCGAATATGCAATGTTTCATGCAGGTTTGATAAATATTTTTTTCATTAAAAAATTATAATTTTGGCGGAGTTATCTCCCTTGACAAAAATGTAAACAAAGGGAACTAATTCATTTGTTTGTGTTAAATGGAATAACTGTGCAGTGATTCTACTTTCTAATGATTTTAAGGTAACCATAATGTATTTAATGTGGTCTTTTGTTTGTTATATAATATATAAGATCATGTAGATATGTCATCAATACTTAGCATAACAAAGTGTACATTTCATGACTTGTGAACATTTTATGACTCTTGTTAATCTAATCCGATTTTCCTCTGTTGAAAACATAAGCAGACGATTGTTTTTAATGAGATTAACTTAAAAAAACAAGAAAAGTTAAAAGGGGCCACTTGTGACTATGACAATTCTTGACTCAGCTAAGTAAAAAAATTGACTCAGCTGAGAATTGACTAAGTTTGTTTTGTGAAACGCAATTTGAGAAAAATCTCAGCTGAGTAAATTCTCAGGATTTGAGATTAAACTTAGGTAAAAACTTAACTTTGTTTTGTGAAATCGGAGCCTGATCTTTTATAAGACGTTTACTGAATCAAAACATTATGACTAGATCTATGTTCCATACATTTGCACAAATGATGGATTACTTAACGATGTGCACACACATGTACAAAATATCATATTACAAATTAAATTGTGAATACTGATGCCTTCAAATACATCTCGATGATATGGGTACCTAAAACTAGGTCAAATGAGTGCAAATATGCAAAATACGTATTTAAGTAACAACATGCAACTGATACACAGATTAGAATAGACCTACTCTACAAATCTATGCAGTAACTGTATCATACTTTAAATATCATGACCATAAACTCGAGAAAATAACACGAGTGTAATACTGTTGTGTACACGTGATCGACCGTGAATATAGACTGCATGTTTACATTGACAGATTAAATATATAAAAATAGTGTTGCAGTAAGTTATGTATGAATAACAATAATAACTAAACAACATGTAATGTAATACCTATAAATTCAGCAAATATATCAGTTGAGGATGTACATTTACTAACGATGGTGGTGCCACCGTTCTTTTTACCGCTTTTTCCGGCGTATAATAGAAAACAAAACCGGAGCTACAGAAATAGGAAGAATTCTGGAATACATCCCAATATTATAAAAATACATGACTCGCTCACATGTATTTATCTATTTAAAAAAAAGATTATTAGAATGATACCATGCCTATAAATTATTTGTAAACATACCAACGTTTCGCGTAGTAATCTCAGACAATACTGCATATGCAGTGTAAAATTTTTGTCAACAAACCCACGTTGAGAACAACTGGTGTGACTGTCCATCTTCGACATAGTAAGGTAAGTTAGGTAACTAATGTTTTATTTCTCATTGTATAAACGTTTTCCTCATCATTTTAATTTTTCATGCTACAATAATGGTGATAACGTTTTCTTGATCGAGAAGCTGGTACATTCTTAATCCGAAATTCCTCTGACTCTAATCCCCGCTTGTATATTGTGACGTGCGGGGGAGACATGTCACAATATTAAAGCGGGGGTTAGAATCAGAGAAATCTCGGATAAGTACATAAATTTTATGAAAGAATTTATATTGTTTGTGTTGGGCATTCATCGATAATTCTGAAATGTCGGTCTATAGTTATGAATACTGTACAAGGCGAGGCCTGTAGGATTTCTTTAAAGATTAAAATTTAGCACAATGGAATCGCATATAACGGAAGATAACGTTTCCTTTTCTAAACCTTTAATATTTTGTGACACCTTTGCAGATCTATATGTTCATATGTTGATTTTATAATACGTTACGAACTGCACTCTATGATATAGGGTTCATTCATTTTGCTTACAAAAAATTACAATATTCAGCTTGGTTTTAAGATGACTCATGAATAATGCAAATGGATTATCTCCAAAAATATCTCAAATATTGCTTTTAAGTATCATACAAGATGCAATTGATTGGTTGATATAATAAATATTCCAGATAGGCTATTACAAAGATATTTAATTGAACATTTAAAAAAAGTTAACATGATTAATCCTTTTACCTACTGTATTTTCTTGTATCTCAGAATT
>CM027470.1:7146658-7166658 GCA_015776775.1 Magallana hongkongensis
ACCCATATCTCAGAAAGGAAAAATATTTTGAAATGCAGTAAAGAAGAAAAGATACTCAGTAAGATGTACTTAATAAGATGCAATTTTCAAAATTTCGTTAAATGGCCCCTATAAGGAGTTAAGGGATCAGCCCCTTAAACGTTCTTTCCCATATATCTCAAGAACGGTAACGAATTTCTAAACAGTTGTTGAATAAAATGTGTTGAGATTCAATTGACCTTTTATTTGATATCAAAAAAGGGGCTGGCCCCTAAAATTAGGAAACTAAAGGGCTCTAAAATGTTTCATCTGTAGCTCTTTACTGAGGGAAATTTAATGAAAGGCTATAGAAGCAAATATGTTTATCTTACAGTTCTGTATCCAAGTAATGTAATGATTTTTTTCATGTGTTATGGAATAAGGATTTTTTAGGGGTCAAGGGTCCATAAACTATGACCAGCTATATATCAAAAAGGAAAATGTTTAGAAATGCAGTGTAGAAGAAAAGATACTCAAAATGATGTACTTTACAAAATGCAACCTTCAAATTTTGGTTCAGCGGCTCCAATAAGGAGATAAGGGACTGGCCCCTAAAACTTTTTTTTCTCAGATATCTCAAGAACGGTGACGAATTTCTAAACACTTGTTGAACAAAGCTCTTATCCCTGAAACAAAATAGTATCTGGCGCCCTTAGAATGTAGACCCCGTTTTTCTATTCTAAATCATGTTTAGCAAAATCTAGATCTAACATATATCTCAAATTCTAAAATCAGACGGAAGACCTCCTCGTTGCTTGCAACGAGATCGTGTCTAGTTATTATTATTATTATTTTTTTCCACATTTTGTGCACGAGATTTCTCGAAATCTATTCGATCGATATCAACCATTTTTTCACAGATTGTTGGGCGTGATCTAAACTTCATACATTTTTCTTAATTTTTAAATAGTCACTTCCGGTACCGAATTGTCGGCCGTTTTGTAATTTTTGACGACCCATTTTGTGCAGCTATAAACTCGGAAACCATAAGAGATATGAATATGAAATTTTCAGGATAGGTAGACTATAGTTTGAAGTTGTGCAGCATGTAGTTGTTTAATGCCTGTTGCGCCATTTCTTGGAGCTCGCCTGGGCACGAAAATTGGGCACGAATTTTCATTCAAAATTTTCACACGTTTTGATTTATATCTTTTTATCAGTTGATATTTTGTTTAGACATATAACAAAAGTGGTAGAGAATCAAAAGTTCTTTCCAACAAAATCAATAAAAAGGGGCTGGCCCCTTTATTAAGGGGCCAAGGCACTCTTAAACTCTATTACAAATAACTTAAAAACGATAAAGTTTTTGTAATGCAATATAGAAGCAAAGTTGTTGATCGTACCAATATCTATTAGAAAGAATTATTGCCACGCCCATTTATTACGTAATTAGGGATTTTTAGGGGCCAAAGTACTTAAACTTTGACGCAATATAACTAGAGAAGTAGACATTTTTTGTTAGACATGATAGAAGAGAAAATGTTTAAATTTATGATTTAAATCGATTCCACTTATCAAAACACGAATTCCTGTCCCAATTAAGATCTAGAGGGCTGGCCCCTTAAATATTCATACATTTGTATCTCAAAAATGATCAACAATTTTAGATGGGTGTAAGAACAAAAATTGTTAGTATTCTTAAGACCTTTTCAAAGAAATCAAGAAAAAGGGGCTGGCCCCCTTTTTTTTGGGGGGGGGGGGGCAAGAAACTCGTAAAGTATATTACAAATTACATAAAAACGATTAAGATTTCGTAATGCATTATAGAAGCAAAGTTGTTAATTGTAGCAATATCTATCTGGAAAACTCATTGCAACACCCATTTATTACGTAATTAGGGATTTGTATACATTATCTGAAAGTGTGTGTGTGTGGGGGGGGGGGGGGGTAATTCTAAAATTATATCGATTATTCATGGTATGATTAAAAACAGAAATCGCAAGGAAGACCTACTCGTTACTCGTAACGAGATCGTATCTAGTTAAGGTCTTCCGTTTCCAACGGAAGACCTTATTGTTTTCGTACTGTTTCTTATTATTAAGGTCTTCCGTTTCCAGCGGAAGACCTTATTGTTTTCGTACTGTTTCTTATTAAGGTCTTCCGTTTCCAACGGAAGACCTTATTGTTTTCGTACTGTTTCTTATTATTATTATTTTCCAAATTTTGTGCACGCAATTTCTCGGAATCTATTCGACCGATCTCAACCATTTTTTCACAGATGTTAGGGCGTGATCTAATCTTCATACATTTTTCTTAATTTTTTCGTAGTCACTTCCGGTACCGAATTGTCGGCCATTTTGTAATTTTTGACGACCCATTTTGTGCAGCTATAAACTCGGAAACCATAAGAGATATGAATATCAAATTTTCAGGATAGGTAGACGATAGTCTGGAGTTGTGCAGCATATAGTTGTTTAATGCCTGTTGCGCCGATTCTTGGAGCTCGCCTGGGCACGAAAATTGGGTACGAATTTTCATTCAAAAATTTCACACGTTTTGATTTATATATTTTTATCAGTTGATATTTTGTCAGGACATATATAACAAAAGTGGTAGAAAATCAAAAGTTCTTTCCAACAAAATCAAGAAAAAGGGGCTGGCCCTTTTATTTAGGGGCCAAAACACTCGTAAACTCTATTACAAATAACTTAAAAACGATAAAGATTTTGTTATGTATTATAGAAGCAAAGTTGTTGATCGTACCAATATCTATTAGAAAAAATTAATACCACGCCCATTTATTACGTAATTAGGGATTTTTAGGGGCCAGAGTATTTAAACTTTGACGCAATATAACTAGAGAAGTAGAAATATTTTGTTAGACACCATAGAAGATAAAATGTTTGAATTATTGATTTAAATCGACTCCACTTATCAAAACACGAATTTCTGTCCCCATTAAGGATCTAGAGGGCTGGCCCCTAAAATATTCAAGCATTTGTATCTCAAAAATGATCCACAATTTTAAATAGGTGTAAGAACAAAAATTGTTAGTATTCTTAAGACCTTTTCAAAGAAATCAAGAAAAAGGGGCTGGCCCCTTTATTCAGGGGCCAGGGCACTCTTAAACTCTATTACGAATAACTTAAAAACGATAAAGATTTTGTATTGCTTTATAGAAGCAAAGTTGTTGATCGTACCAATATCCATTAGAAACAATTATTACCACGCCCATTTATTACGTAATTAGGGATTTTTAGGGGCCAAAATACTTAAACTTTGACGCAATATAACTAGAGAAGTAGAAATATTTTGTTAGACATCATAGAAGAGAAAATGTTTGAATTAATTATTTTAATCGATTCCACATATCAAAACACGAATTTCTGTCCCCATTAAGGATCTATAGGGCTGGCCCCTAAAATATTCAATCATTTGTGTCTCAAAATGATCAACAATTTTAGATGGGTGTAAGAACAATAAATGTTAGTATTCTTAAGACCTTTTCAAAGAAATCAAGAAAAAGGGGCTGACCCCTAAATAAGGGGCCAAGACACTCGTAAACTCTATTACAAATAACTTAAAAACAATAAAGATTTTGTATTGCATTATAGAAGCAAAGTTGTGTATCGTAACAATATCAGTTTGTAAAACTCATAGCCACACCCATTGATGACGTAATTAGGAATTTTTAGGGGATTAAAACATTAAATCTTTAATGTGCTGTATGTGAAATGTGAGTGGAAATTCTGAAATTTCATTGATATTTTAATGGTATCGTTTGAAAAATTGAACGGAAGACCTTCTCGTTACTCGTAACGAGATCGTATCTAGTTATTATTATTTTTTTTTTCCAAATTTTGTGCACGAGATTTCTCGAAATCTATTCGACCGATCTCAACCATTTTTTCACAGATGGTTGGGCGTGATCTAAACTTCATACATTTTTCTTAATTTTTTCGTAGTCACTTCCGGTACCGAATTGTCGGCCATTTTGTAATTTTTGACGACCCATTTTGTGCAGCTATAAACTCGGAAACCATAAGAGATATGAATATGAAATTTTCAGGATAGGTAGACTATAGTTTGAAGTTGTGCAGCATGTAGTTGTTTAATGCCTGTTGCGCCATTTCTAGGAGCTCGCCTGGGCACGAAAATTGAGCACGAATTTTCATTCAAAATTTTCACACGTTTTGATTTATATCTTTTTATCAGTTGATATTTTGTTAAGACATATATAACAAAAGTGGTAGAGAATTAAAAGTTCTTTCCCACAAAATCAGTAAAAAGGGGCTGGCCCCTTTATTAAGGGGCCAAGGCACTCTTAAACTCCATTACAAATAACTTAAAAACGATAAAGATTTTGTAATGCAATATTGAAGCAAAGTTGTTGATCGTACCAATATCTATTAGAAAAAATTATTGCCACGCCCATTTATTACGTAATTAGGGATTTTTAGGGGCCAAAGTACTTAAACTTTGACGCAACATAACTAGAGAAGTAGACATATTTTGTTAGACATGATAGAAGAGAAAATGTTTGAATTTATGATTTAAATCGATTCCACTTATCAAAACACGAATTCCTGTCCCCATTAAGGATCTAGAGGGCTGGCCCCTAAAATATTCATACATTTGTATCTCAAAATTGATCAACAATTTTAGATGGGTGTAAGAACAAAAATTGTTAGTATTCTTAAGACCTTTTCAAAGAAATTAAGAAAAAGGGGCTTGCCCCTTTTTTTTTGGGGGGGGGGGGCAAGAAACTCGTAAAGTCTATTACAAATTACATAAAAACGATTAAGATTTCGTAATGCATTATAAAAGCAAAATTGTTAATTGTAGCAATATCTATCTGGAAAACTCATTGCAACACCCATTTATTACGTAATTAGGGATTTGTATACATTATCTGAAAGTGTGTGTGTGTGGGGGGGGGGGGGGTAATTCTAAAATTATATCGAATATTCATGGTATGATTAAAAACAGAAATCGCAAGGAAGACCTACTCGTTACTCGTAACGAGATCGTATCTAGTTATTATTATTTTTTTCCACAAATTTTGTGCACGCGATTTCTCAAAAACTATTCGACCGATTTCAATCATTTTTTCACAGAAGATGGGACTTGATGTAAACTTCATACGTTTTTGAGATTTTTTCTGTCGTCACTTCCGGTACCGATTTATCAGCCATTTTGCACATTTTCACGACCTATTTTGTGCAGAGCTGATCTCAGAAACTATCAGAGATATGACTATGAAATTTTCAGGATAGGTAGTCTATAGTTTGAAGTTGTGCACTATTATGTTGTTTTACGCCAGTGGCGCCATTTCTTGGAGCTCGCCTGGGCTCGAAAATTGAGTACGAATTTTCATTCAAAGTTTTCATACGTTTTCATCTGTATCTTTTTATCAGTTGATATTTTGTTAAAACATATAAAACAAAAGTAGTAGATAATTAAACGTTCTTTCCAACAAAATCAAGAAAAAGGGGCTGGCCCCTTAAATTAAGGGCCAAGACACTCGTAAACTCTATCACAAATAACTTAAAAACGATAAAGATTTTGTAATACATTATAGAAGCAAAGTTGTTGATCGTACCAATATCTATTCGAAAAAATCATTGCCACGCCCATTTATGACGTAATTAGGGATTTTAAGGGGCCAAAGTACTTAAACTTTGACGCAATATAACTAGAGAAGTAGACATTTTTTGTTAGACATGATAGAAGAGAAAATGTTTGAATTTATGATTTTAATCGATTCCACTTATCAAAACACGAATTCCTGTCCCCATTAAGGATCTAGAGGGCTGGCCCCTAAAATATTCATACATTTGTATCTCAAAAATGATCAACAATTTTAGATGGGTGTAAGAACAAAAATTGTTAGTATTCTTAAGACCTTTTCAAAGAAATCAAGAAAAAGGGGCTGGCCCCCTTTTTTTTTGGGGGGGGGGGGGCAAGAGACTCGTAAAGTCAATTACAAATTACATAAAAACGATTAAGATTTCGTATTGCAATTCAGAAGCAAAGTTGTTGATTGTAGCAATATCTATCTGGATAACTCACTGCCACACCAATTTATTACGTAATTAGGGATTTGTATACATTATATGAAAGTGTGTGTGTGTGTGGTGGGGGGGGGGGGGGGTAAATTCTGAAATTCTATCGATTATTCATGGTATGATTTAAAACAGAAATCGCAAGGAAGACCTACTCGTTACTCGTAACGAGATCGTATCTAGTTATTTATTATTATTATTATTTTTTTCCAAATTTTGTGCACGAGATTTCTCGGAATCTATTCGTCCGATCTCAACCATTTTTTCACAGATGTTAGGGCGTGATCTAAACTTGATACATTTTTCTTAATTTTTTCGTAGTCACTTCCGGTACCGAATTGTCGGCCATTTTGTAATTTTTGACGACCCCTTTTGTGCAGCTATTAACTCGGAAACCATAAGAGATATGAATATGAAATTTTCAGGATATGTAGACGATAGTTTGAAGTTGTGCAGCATGTAGTTGTTTAATGCCTGTTGCGCCATTTCTTGGAGCTCGCCTGGGCACGAAAATTGGGTACGAATTTTCATTCAAAATTTTCACACGTTTTGATTTATATCTTTTTATCAGTTGATATTTTGTTAAAATATATATAACAAAAGTGGTAGATAATCAAGAGTTCTTCCCAACAAAATCAAGAAAAAGGGGCTTGCCCCTTTAATTAGGGGCTAAGACACTCGTAAACTCTATTACAAATAACTTTAAAACGATAAAGATTTTGCAATGCATTATAGAAGCAAAGTTGTTGATCGTACCAATATCTATTAGGAAAAATCATTGCCACGCCCATTTATGACGTAATTAGGGATTTTTAGGGGCCAGAGTACTTAAACTTTGACGCAATATAACTAGAGAAGTAGAAATATTATGTTAGACATCATAGAAAAGAAAATGTTTGCATTCATGATTTAAATCGATTCCACTTATCAAAACACGAATTTCCGTTCCCATTAAGGATCGACAGGGCTGGCCCCTAAAATATTCAAACATTTGTATCTAAAAAATGATCAACAATTTTAAAGGGGTGCAAGAACAAAAAATATTCGTATTCTTAAGACCTTTTCAAAGAAATCAAGAAAAAGGGGCTGGCCCCTAAAATTAGGGGCCAAGGCACTCTTAAACTCTATTACAAATAACTTAAAAACGATAAAGATTTTGTAATACATTATAGAAGCAAAGTTGTTGATCGTACCAATATCTATTAGAAAAAATCATTGCCACGCCCATTTATGACGTAATTAGGGATTTTTAGGGGCCAAAGTACTTAAACTTTGATGCAATATAACTAGAGCAGTAGACATATTATGTTAGACATCATAGAAGAGAAAATGTTTGAATTAATGATTTAAATCGATTCCAGTTATCAAAAAACGAATTTCTGTCCCCTATTAAGGATCTACAGGGCTGGCCCCTAAAATATTCAAACATTTGTATCTCAAAAATGTTCAACAATTTTACATGGGTGTAAGAACAAAAAATGTTAGTATTCTGAAGACCTTTTCAAAGAAATCAAGAAAAAAGGGACTGACCTCTAAATAAGGGACCAAGACACTCGTAAACTCTATTACAAATAACTTAAAAACGATAAAGATTTTGTAATGCATTACAGAAGCAAAGTTGTTGATCGTAACACTATCAGTATGTTAAACTCATTGCCACACCCATTGATGACGTAATTAGGAATTTTAAGGGGAGTAAAACCTTAAATCTTTAATGTGCTGTATGTGAAATGTGAGTGGAAATTCTGAAATTTTATTGATATTTTAATGGTATCGTTTGAAAAATTGAACGGAAGACCTCCTCGTTACTCGTAACGAGATCGTATCTAGTTATTATTATTATTATTTTCCAAATTTTGTGCACGCGATTTCTCGAAATCTATTCGACCGATCTCAACCATTTTTTCACAGATGTTAGGGCGTGATCTAAACTTCATACATTTTTCTTAATTTTTCCGTAGTCACTTCCGGTACCGAATTGTCGGCCATTTTGTAATTTTTGACGACCCATTTTGTGCAGCTATAAACTCGGAAACCATAAGAGATATGAATATCAAATTTTCAGGATAGGTAGACGATAGTTTAGAGTTGTGCAGTATGTAGTTGTTTAATGCCTGTTGCGCCATTTCTTGGAGTTCGCCTGGGCACGAAAATTGGGTACTAATTTTCATTCAAAATTTGCACACGTTTTGATTTATATCTTTTTATCAGTTGATATTTTGTTAAGACATATATAACAAAAGTGGTAGAGAATCAGAAGTTCTTTCCAACAAAATCAAGAAAAAGGGGCTGGCCCCTTTATTTAGGGGCCAAAACACTCGTAAAATCTATTACAGATAACTTAAAAACGATAAAGATTTTGTAATGCATTGAAGAAGCAAAGTTGTTGATCATACCAATATCTATTTGAAAAAATTATTGCCACGCCCATTTATTACGTAATTAGGGATTTTTAGGGGCCAAAGTACTTAAACTTTGACGCAATATAACTAGAGAAGTAGGAATATTTTGTTAGACATCATAGAAGAGAAAATGTTTAAATAAAGGATTTGAATTGATTCTTCTTATCAAAACACGAATTTCTGTCCCCATTAAGGATCTAGAGGGCTGGCCCCTAAAATATTCAAACATTTGTATCTCAAAAATGATGAACAATTTTAAATACGTGTGAGAACAAAAACTGTTAGTATTCTTAAGACCTTTTCAAAGAAATCAAGAAAAAGGGGCTGGCCCCTTAAATGAGGGGCCAGGGTACTCTTAAACTCTATTACAAATAACTTAAAAACGATAAAGATTTTGTAATGCATTATAGAAGCAAAGTTGTTGATCGTACCAATATCTATTTGAAAAAATCATTGCCACGCCCATTTATTACGTAATTGGGGATTTTTAGGGGCCAAAGTACTTAAACTTTGACAAAAAATAACTAGAGACGTATGCATATTTTGTCAGACATCATAGAAGAGAAAATGTTTTAATAAATGATTTAAATTAATTCCACTTATCAAAACACGAATTTCTGTCCCCATTCAGGATCTAGAGGGCTGGCCCCTAAAATATTCAATCATTTGTATCTCAAAAATGATCAACAATTTTACATTGGTGGAAGAACAAAACTTGTTTGTATTCTTAAGACCTTTTCAAAGAAATCAAGAAAAAGGGGCTGGCCCCTTTTTTTAGGGGCCAAGGCACTCGTTAACTCTATTACAAATAACTTAAAAACGATAAAGATTTTGTAATGCATTATAGAAGCAAAGTTGTTGATCGTACCAATATCTATTTGAAAAAATCATTGCCACGCCCATTTATTACGTAAGTAGGGATTTTTAGGGGCCAAAGTACTTAAACTTTGACGAAAAATAACTAGAGAAGTATACATATTTTGTTTAACATCAAAGAAGAGAAAATGTTTGATTAAATGATTTAAATTGATTCTACTTAGCAAAACACGAATTTCTGTCCCCATTAAGGATCTAGAGGGCTGGCCCCTAAAATATTTAATCATTTGTATCTCAAAAGTGATCATCAATTTTAGATGGATGTAAGAACAAAAAATGTTAGTATTCATGAGACCTTTCGTATAAAATCAAGAAAAAGGGGCTGGCCCCTTAAATTAGGGGCCAATAGACTCCTTAACTCTATTACTCATACGTTAAAAATGATCAAGATTTTGTAATGCATTATAAAAACAAAGTTGTTGATCGCAGCAATATCAGTTTGTAAAACTCATTTCCAAACCCATTGATGACGTATTTAGAGATTTTAGGGGACTAAAATCTTAAATCTTTAATGTGCTGTATGTTAAAAAGCAAAACTCTTTGTTAAGCATTTTAAAGGATATTGACAATCGTATACATTATCTAAAAGGAAGTGGTTGAGGGAGAATTCTGAAATTTCATTGATATTTTAATCGAATCGTTTAAAAAATTGAACGGAAGACCTACTCGTTACTCGTAACGAGATCGTATCTAGTTATTAAGGTCTTCCGTTTCCAACGGAAGACCTTATAGTTTTCGTACTGTTTCTTATTATTATTATTATTTTTTCCAAATTTTGTGCACGCGATTTCTCGAAAACTATTCAGCCGATTTCAGCAATTTTTTCACAGATTACAGTGCTGCTATCGTGAAAGTTGACAAAACTATCCTATCCTATCCTATATCCTGTATCCTGCATCCTATCCTGCAAATGAGCTCTATCCTATCCTATCCTATCCCATACCTTCAAAATATAGGAATGCAAGTTAAATGAAACGAAATTTAAGAATTAAATGATTTTATCAATTAATGTATTACTCAAAATGAATAATTAAATCTTAAAACCGAATATTCTTCGAGCGGGATAACTTACTTACCTGTGCTACGGTAAAATTAAATCGTACGCGGGATGGACACAATAACGTAAACAAACAGGTAAGTGATTCGATTTTTGATTTTATTATATCTATGCATAAAAAACAGATAAATAATTTCGATGTACTTATTGAGGAACTGTTTAGTCACATATTTTTATCAAATTATTTTCTTATCACATATAACTGAGCATAATTATCATTATTCGAGCGATTCGTTCGGCGATAAATGTAAACACGATCTGGAAATAAATAATTCCTTTAGGAACTTTATATCGTTTATAGTTAAACCACTCGGAGTTATTTTTAAAGTATAAATACTTAAGCATTTATAGCTAGCTAACATTTATTAATTTGATGTGTTCAGGTTGATATCGGACAGAAATAGGCGTCCCTGTTATTGGGCATCGAAGAAATTTTATCAAACGTGAAGCAATGTCTGTTTCTTGTATACATGTTTATCTTTTAAAATGCCGAATTGGTCGTTTATAAAGTCAAGCTTTTATTACTTTGCAGACTTTAAATGAAGTAAATACAGAAATCTATTTCTGACGTTGTCAAATGTTGCATCGAACTCTCGCAGTAACTCCGTACTTGCGTACTAATTGACAAAGATGTAGCGTCGACATTTTAGCGCGCATCAATTTTATGCACCGCGTTCTTGATATAATAATTATTCTTAATGGTTTAACTTGTAAAACGTATTAAATTGACATGGAAAATACATTGTTAAGCCAATTTTCGTTTTGCAAAATAACTCTGAAATTTATACTCGAATCTGATTGGATACAGGATGCAGGATAGGATAGGATAGGATAGGATAGAACTTAACTTTTATATATCTATCCTGTATCGTGCATCCTGCATCCTATCCTATCCTATCCTTGTCAACTTTCAGGATAGCAGCACTGTATGAGTCATGATCTGAATTTTATATGTTTTTGAAATTTTTGTTGTCGTCACTTCCGGTATCGATTTATCGGCCATTTTGTAGTTTTTTTAGGACCTATTTTGTGCAGAGCTGATCTCAGAAAGTATCAGAGATATGACTATGAAATTTTCAGGATAGATAGTCTAAAGTCTGAAGTTGTGCACTATTATTTTGTTTTACGCCAGTGGCGCCATTTCTTGGAGCTCGCCTAGGCACGAAAATTGGGTACGAATTTTTATCCAAAATTTTCATACGTTTTGAACTATATCTTTTTATCAGTTGATATTTTGTAAACACATATATAACAAAAGTGGTAGATAATCATAAGTTCTTTCCAACGAAATCAAGAAAAAGGGGCTGGCCCCAAAAATTAGGGGCCAAGGCACTCTTAAACTCTATTACAAATAACTTAAAAACGATAAAAATTTTGTAATGCATTATAGAAGCAAAGTTGTTGATCGTACCAATATCTATTAGAAAAAATTATTGCCACGCCCATTTATTACGTAATTAGGGATTTTTAGGGGCCAGAGTACTTAGATTTTGACGCAATATAACTAAAAAAGTAGAAATATTTTGTTAGACATCATAGAAGAGAAAATGTTTGAATTTATGATTTAAATCGATTCCACTTATCAAAACACGAATTTCCGTCCCCATTAAGGATCTAGAGGGCTGGCCCCTAAAATATTCAAACATTTGTATCTCAAAAATGATCAACAATTTTGAATGGGTGTAAGAACAAAAAATGTTAGTATTCTTAAGACCTTTTCAAAGAAATCAAGAAAAAGGGGCTGGCCCCTTTAATTAGGGGCCAAGGCAGTCATTAACTCTATTACAAATAACTTAAAAACGATAAAAATTTTGTAATGCATTATAGAAGCAAAGTTGTTGATCGTACGAATATCTATTAGAAAAAATTATTGCCACGCCCATTTTTTACGTAATTAGGGATTTTTAAGGGCCAAAGTACTTAAACTTTGACGCAATATAACTAGAGAAGTAGACATATTTTGTTAGACATCATAGAAGAGAAAGTATTTGAATTTATGATTTAAATCAATTCCTATTATCAAAACACGAATATCTGTCCCCATTAAGGATCTAGAGGGCTGACCCCTAAAATATTCAAACATTTGTATCTCAAAAATGATCAACAATTTTGGATGAGTGTAAGAACAAAAATTGTTAGTATTCTTATGACCATTTCAAAGATATCGAGAAAAAGGGACTTGCCCCTTTTTTTTGGGGGGGGGGGGGGGGGGGGAGAGACTCGTAAAGTCTATTACAAATTACATAAAAACGATTAAGATTTTGTAATGCATTATAGTAGCAAAGTTGTTGATTGTAGCAATATTCATCTGGAAAACTCATTGCCACAGCCATTTATTACGTAATAAGGGATTTGTATACATTATCTGAAAGTGTGGGGGGGATAATTCTGAAATAATATCGATTATTCATGGTATGGTTTACAACAAAAATCGCAAGGAAGACCTACTCGTTACTCGTAACGAGATCGTATCTAGTTATTATTATTTTTTTCCACGAATTTTGTGCACGCGATTTCTCGAAAACTATTCGGCCGATTTCGACCATTTTTTCTCAGATGATAGCCAGTGGTCATAATTCTAGAAGTTTTTTTAAATTTTGAAATCGGCACTTCCGGTTCCGATTTACGGCCGATTTTGTCAGTTTTTACGACCCATTTTGTGCAGACATAAACTCAGAGACTATCAGAGATAGGAATATGAAATTTTCAGGATAGGTAGACCATAGGTTGAAGTTGTGCACAATGTAGTTTTTTGGCGCCAGTGGCGCCATTTCTATGAGCTCGCCTAGGCTCGAAAATTGGGTACGAATTTCGAATCAAATTTTTCATACGTTTTGATCTGTATCTTTTTATGTGTTGATATTTTGTTAAAACATATATAACAAAAAAAAGGTAGATAATCGAAAGTTCTTTTCAACAAAATCAAGAAATAGGGGCTGGTCCCTTAAATTAGGGACCAAGACACTCATAAACTCTATTACAAATAACATAAAAACGATAAAGATTTTGTAATGCATTATAGAAGCAAAGTTGTTGATCATACCAATATCTATTAGGAAAAAAACATTGCCACGCCCATTTATTACGTAATTAAGGATTTTTAGGGGCCAAAGTACTTAAACTTTGACGAAAAATAACTAGAGAAGTATACATATTTTGTTAGACATCATAGAAGAGAAAATGTTTGAATAAATGATTTAAATTGATTCCACATATCAAAACACGCATTTCTGTCCCCATTAAGGATCTAGAGGGCTGGCCCCTAAAATATTCAATCATTTGTATCTCAAAAGTGATCAACAATTTTAGATGGATGTAAGAACAAACTAGATACGATCTCGTTACGAGTAACGAGTAGGTCTTCCTTGCGATTTCTGTTTTTAATCATACCACTAATAATCGATACAATTTCAGAATTAACCCCCCCCCCCCACACACACACACTTTCAAATAATTTATACAAACCCCTAATTACGTAATAAATGGGTGTTGCAATGAGTTTTCCAGATAGATATTGCTACAATTAACAACTTTGCTTTTATAATGCATTACGAAATCTTAATCGTTTTTATGTAATTTGTAATAGACTTTACGAGTTTCTTGCCCCCCCCCCCCGCCCCCCAAAAAAGGGGGCCAGCCCCTTTTTCTTGATTTCTTTGAAAAGGTCTTAAGAATACTAACAATTTTTGTTCTTACACCCATCTAAAGTTGTTGATCATTTTTGAGATACAAATGATTGAATATTTTAGGGGCCAGCCCTCTAGATCCTTAATGGGGACAGGAATTCGTGTTTTGATAAGTGGAATCGATTTAAATCATAAATTCAAACATTTTCTCTTTTATCATGTCTAACAAAAAATGTCTACTTCTCTAGTTATATTGCGTCAAAGTTTAAGTACTTTGGCCCCTAAAAATTCCCAATTACGTAATAAATGGGCGTGGCAATATTTTTTTCTAATAGATATTGGTACGATCAACAACTTTGCTTCTATAAAGCATTACAAAATCTTTATCGTTTTTAAGTTATTTGTAATAGAGTTAAAGAGTGCCCTGGCCCCTGATTAAAGGGGCCAGCCCCTTTTTCTTGATTTCTTTGAAAAGGTCTAAAGAATACTAACAATTTTTGCTCTTACACGTATTTAAAATTGTTGATCATTTTTGAGATTCAAATGTTTGAATATTTTAGGGGCCAGCCCTCTAGATCCTTAATGGGGACAGAAATTCGTGTTTTGATAAGTGGAATCAATTTAAATTATTAATTCAAACATTTTTTATTCTATGATGTCTAACAAAATATTTCTACTTCTCTAGTTATATTGCGTCAAAGTTTAAGTATTTTGGCCCCTAAAAATCCCTAATTACCTAATAAATGGGCGTGGTAATAATTTTTTCTAATAGATATTGGTACGATCAACAACTTTTCCTCTATAATACATTACAAAATGTTTATCGTTTTTAAGCTATTTGTAATAGAGTTTACGAGTGTTTTGGCCCCTAAAAAAAGGGGCCAGCCCCTTTTTTTTGATTTTGTTGGAAAGAACAATAGATTCTTTACCTCTTTTGTTAAATATGCCTTAACAAAATATCAACTGATAAAAAGATATAAATCAAAACGTGTGAAAATTTTGAATGAAAATTCGTACCCAATTTTCGTGCCCAGGCGAGCTCCAAGAAATGGCGCAACAGGCATTAAACAACTACATGCTGCACAACTGCAAACTATCGTCTACCTATCCTGAAAATTTGATATTCATATCTCTTATGGTTTCCGAGTTTATAGCTGCACAAAATGGGTCGTCAAAAATTACAAAATGGCCGACAATTCGGTACCGGAAGTGACTACGAAAAAATTAAGAAAAATGTATTAAGCTTAGATCACGCCCAACAATCTGTGAAAAAATGGTTGAGATCGGTCGAATAGATTCCGAGAAATCGCGTGCACAAAATTTGGAAAAAAATAATAATAATAATAAACTAGACACGATCTCGTTGCGAGCAACGAGGAGGTCTTCCGTCTGATTTTAGAATTTGAGATATATGTTAGATCTTGATATTGCTAAACATGATTTAGAATAGAAAAACGGGGTCTACATTCTAAGGGCCGGATACTATTTTGTTTCAGGGATAAGAGCTTTGTTCAACAAGTGTTTAGAAATTCGTCACCGTTCTTGAGATATCTGAGAAAAAAAAGTTTTAGGGGCGAGTCCCTTACCTCCTTATTGGAGCCGCTGAACCAAATTTTGAAGGTTGCATTTTGTAAAGTACATCATTTTGAGTATCTTTTCTTCTACACTGCATTTCAAAACATTTTCCTTTTTGAGATATAGCTGGTCATAGTTTATGGACCCTTGACCCCTAAAAAATCCTTATTCCATAACACATGAAAATATCATTACATTACTTGGATACAGAACTGTAAGATAAACATATTTGCTTCTATAGCCTTTCATTAAATTTCCCTCAGTAAAGAGCTACAGATGAAACATTTTAGAGCCCTTTAGTTTCCTAATTTTAGGGGCCAGCCCCTTTTTTGATATCAAATAAAAGGTCAATTGAATCTCAACACATTCTGTTCAACAACTGTTTAGAAATTCGTTACCGTTCATGAGATATATGAGAAAGAACGTTTGAGGGGCTGATCCCTTAACTCCTTATAGGGGCTATTTAACGAAATTTTGAAAATTGCATCTTATTAAGTACATCTTTCTGAGTATCTTTTCTTTACTGCATTTAAAAATATTTTTCCTTTCTGAGATATTGGTGATCAAAATTCTATAATTTTGGCCCCTAAGAAACCCTTATTATGTAACACATGATAAAATCATTACATTGCTTGGATACATAACTGTAAGATAAACATATTTGCTTCTATAACCGTTCACAAAATATCCCTCAGTAAAGGGCTACAGATTAAAGACTTTAGAGGCCTTTGGTCCCCTAATTTAAGGGGCCAGCCCCTTTTTCTTGGTATCAAATAAAAGGTCATTTAATTCTACACAAATTTTGTTCAACAAGTGTTTAAAATATCGTTACCGTTTTGGAGATATATGAGAAAGAAGGTTTTAGGGGCCGGTCCCTTAACTCCTAAAAGGGGCCGTTTAACTAAATTTTGACGGTTGCATTTTGTTGAGAACATCATTTTGAACAACTTTTCGTCTGTACTGCATTACAAAATATTTTCCTTTCTGAGATATGGGTGATCAAAATTTTAGACTTTTGGCCCCTAAAACCCCTTAATTACGTAACACATGATAACATCATTTCGTTGCTTGAATACATAACTATAAAATAAACACATTTGCTTCTACATCATTTCACAAAATATCTCTCAATAAAGGGCTACAGATTAACGACTTTAGAGGCCTTTGGATCCCTAATTTAAGGGGCCAGCCCCTTTTTCTTGGTATCAAATAAAAGGTCATTTAATTCTACACAAATTTTGTTCAACAAGTGTATAAAATATCGTTACCGTTTTGGAGATATATGAGAAAGAAGGTTTTAGGGGCTGGTCCCTTAACTCCTTTTAGGGGCCGTTTAACGAAATTTTGAAGGTTGCATTTTGTTAGAAACATCATTTGAAACAACTTCTCTTCTGTATTGCATTACAAAATATTTTTTCTTTCTGAGATATGGGTGATCAAAATTTTAGACTTTTGGCCCTTCAAAACCCTTAATTACGTAATATATGATAAAATCATTACATTACCTGGATACATTACTGTAAGATAAACATATTTGCTTCTATAACATTTCACAAAAAAATTCTCAGTAAAGGGCTACAGATAAAAGACTTTAAAGCCCTTTGGTCCCCTAATTTGAGGGGCCAGCCCCTTTTTCTTGATATCAAATGAAAGGTCCTGTAAATATTCACCTTTCTTACATTACATGTCTTAACAAAATATTTTTCAGAAAAGAGATAAACAAAGAAAACAAGAAAAAAATACGACATTTTTTTAAACTTAATTTTCGGGTCCAGGCGAGCTCTGGCGCCTTTCAATCCAGTTCAAAATGAAAATAAAATTGCACATCTACAATCTGTTGTCTACCATTCCATGAAAGTTTGAACTCAATATCTTTTATAGTTTAGGAGGAGTTAGAGGAACAAGCCACCCCTCTAAAAATCGCTAAAACGTCAAAATTTCAAAAACGGAAGTGACGTCATCAATATCATAAAAAACCTATAAGGTTTAGATCACTATCTATCATATCTGAAAGTTTCATGAAAATCGGTCGAGCCGTTTCTGAGAAATCGCGTGCACAAAATTTGTAAGAAAAAAAAAGAAAAATAATAATAATAACTAGATACGATCTCGTTACGAGTAACGAGTAGGTCTTCCGTTCAATTTTTTAAACGATTCCATTAAAATATCAAAGAAATTTCAGAATTTCCACTCAACCCCTCCTTTTCAGATAATGTATACGATTGTCAATATCCTTTCAAATGCTTAACAAAGAGTTTTGCTTTATCACATACAGCACATTAAAGATTTAAGATTTTAGTCCCCTAATATCCCTAATGACGTCATCAGTGGGTGTGGCAATGGGTTTTACAAACTAATATTGTTACAATCAACAACTTTACTTCTATAATGGTTTACAAAATCCTAATCGTTTTTAAGGTATTTGTAAGAGTTGTTTTTATGTTATTTGTAATAGAAATTACGAGTCTCTTGGCCCCTAATTAAAGGGGCTAGCCCCTTTTTCTTGATTTCTGTGAAAAGGTCTTAAGAATACAGACATTTTGTGCTCTTACACCCATCTTAAATTGTTGTTCATTTTTGAGATACAAATGTTTGAATATTTTAGGGGCCAGACCTGTAGATCCCTAATGGGGACAGACATTGGTGTTGTGATAAGTGGAATCGATTTAAATCATAAATGCAAACATTTTCTCTTCTATGATGTCTAACAAAATATGTCTCCTTTTCTAGATATATTGCGTCAACGTTTATGTACTTTGGCCCCTAAAAATCCCTTATTGCGTAATAAAGGGGCGTGGCAATGATTTTTTCTGATAGATATTGGTATTATCAACAACTTTGCTTCTATAATTGATACCAATATCTTTATCGTTTTTAAGTTATTTGTAATAGAATTTACGAGTCTCTTGGCCCCTGAAGAAAGGGGTCAGCCCCTTTTTCTTGATTTCTTTGAAAAGGTCTTAAGAATACAAACATTTTTGCTCTTGCACCTATCTTAAATTGTTGTTCATGTTTGAGATACAAATGTTTGAATATTTTAGGGGCCAGCCCTGTAGTTCCCTAATGCGGACAGACATTAGTGTTTTGATAAGTGGAATCGATTTAAATCATTGATGCAAACATTTTCTTCTCTATGATGTCTAACAAAATATGTCTACTTCTCTTGATATATTGCGTCAAAGTTTAAGTACTTTGGCCCCAAAAAATCCCTAATTACGTAATAAATGGGCGTTGCAATGATTTTTTCTAATAGATATTGGTACGATCAACAACTTTGCTTCTATAATGCATTACAAAATCTTTATCATTTTTAAGCTATTTGTTATAGAGTTTACGAGTGTCTTGCCCCTAATTTAAGGGGCCAGCCCCTTTTTCTTAAATTGAATCGAAAGGTCTCATAAATTCTAACATTTTTTGTTCTGATATCTATTTAAAATTGTTCTTCATTTTTGAAATACAAATGTTTGAATATTTTAGGGGCCAGACCTCTAAATCCTTAATGGGGACGGAAATTCGTGTTTTGATAAGTGGAATCGATTTAAATCATAAATTCAAACATTTTCTCTTCTATGATGTCTAACAAAATATTTTTGCTTCTCTAGTTACATTGCGTCAAAGTTTAAGTACTCTGGCCCCTAAAAATCCCTAATTACGTAATAAATGGGCGTGGCAATGATTTTTTCTAATAGATATTGGTACGATCAACAACTTTGCTTCTATAATGCATTACAAAATCATTATCGTTTTTGAGTTATTTGTAATAGAGTTTATGACTGTCTTGGCCCCTAAATAAAGGGGCCAGCCCCTTTTTCTTGATTTCGTTGGAAAGAACTTTTGATTATCTACCACTTTTGTTATACATGTCTTAACAAAATATCAACTAATAAAAAGATATAAATCAAAACGTGTGAAAATTTTGAATGAAAATTCGTACCCAATTTTCGTGCCCAGGCGAGCTCCAAGAAATGGCGCAACAGGCATTAAACAACTACATGTTGCACAACTTCAAACTATCGTCTACCTATCCTGAAAATTTCATATTCATATCTCTTATGGTTTCCGAGTTTATAGCTGCACAAAATGGGTCGTCGAAAATTACAAAATGGCCGATAATTCGGTACCGGAAGTGACTACGAAAAAATTAAGAAAAATGTATTAAGTTTAGATCACGCCAAAACATCTGTGAAAATATGGTTGAGATCGGTCGAATAGATTTCGAGAAATCTCGTGCACAAAATTTGGAAAAAAAAAATAATAATAACTAGACACGATCTCGTTGCGAGCAACGAGGAGGTCTTCCGTCTGATTTTAGAATTTGAGATATATGTTAGATCTTGATTTTGCTAAACATGATTTAGAATAGAAAAACGGGGTCTACATTCTAAGGGCCAGATACTATTTTGTTTCAGGGATAAGAGCTTTGTTCAACAAGGGTTTAGAA